>PVJX010011471.1:22601-53572 GCA_004027295.1 Dolichotis patagonum | reverse complement strand
TTCATAAATTCTAGGTTTTTTCTGAATTCTTCAATAAATTTCTCTCTCCATTTGTGTTCCTCTATTCTTCTGTCTGTGTCTTCTTGAGAGGTACCCAGCCCTTCTTTTATTAATCTACTTATCTCTTGTTTAATTTGAATTAATATTTCAGTTTTGGTCCCGCTTACGAGGTCTTGAATATATCTCTTTATGTCCGCTATTGCTGTGTTTGATGTTGCTTTTTTGCTGCTCTCAGTCTCTTTTGCATTTACCTCTCCTGCATCAATGTTCTCAGGGTTGGGGGCTGGGAGTGTTTTCTTATTTCTCCCTTTTGTCATGTTTTTGATTCCTTCCATACAAGTCTGCGCAGACTTTTGATCCAAACAGCCCAGGCCACTCTACAGGTCTGAGACTTTCAAGTGTGAAAATTATTTTAAACAAAATCTTTCCATTTTATAGATGAGAGCATTGAGGCTCCAACATCAAGTGATTCCCAAAGCCACACTGTGGCAGAACCAATATTATATAATATTATATAAAGGTAAGAGCTTTTTTCTACTCAGTGTTATGTCTTATCCTTTGCTTTGTTATGTAAATCCTTAGACTTGTATTTAGCCACATTATCTTGGCCCCTGTTTAACTTCAGGCTTTTGCTATAAATACTTCATAGATCAGAATTTCCAAACAGCCAGTGGTTCATCAGTTCATCTATATTAAATTGCTTGTTATTGTTTTGTTTACCATGCTCTATTTTGTTTGGTGTAGGTGGTGTCCATCTTGCGATGGTCCATTGCTTAATGATTGGAGATTTTAGAGATGATTTATCTTATCATTATTTGCTTTTAATATTGGGTAGCTCTAGAAAAAACTTTATTTGCTTATAGTTTTCTATGTAAATCTCAGAGGGGACTCCTGAATTTCAATATCATTGTGTACTCAGTGGTCTCCATAGTCCCTCATAGCACACAAAATCTCAAAAGACAAAGAAGACACAGAAAGAGAAAGATGACACAGGACTCCATGTTGAGCAGAAATGGATTTAATTCATGTGAATTTGTCTGTTATCTCTAAAGGTCCACCTTTAACTCTTCTACATGCCTATCATATAATATCAGGCTCCTTGTCCCTCAAACACCCTCTCAACTTTTTCTTTAGCTATACCTAGAAATATATGCAGTGGAATAACTGTGTTTACTCTCACAGCTGAAAAGTACCTCTTATTCTTATTAACTCGAATCATTTCACTTTATAATACCTATCTCAAGAAAATGTTAGTTTGAATATTAACTCTATGATTCATTACCTTTATGAACAAGGGCATTGCAGGCAAATTACTTAATTACTCTGACTCTCATTTCTTGAGGGGCAAAATGAGAAAATAATATCTGCTTTACAGGTAGTCACTGTACTACTGTGTATGTATCACAGAAATGCTCAACAGCATTAGTTGGGCAATGGTAAGTGATATTTTAAATTATTAATTATTTTCTTCCCATTAGAGACACTTCACAATATCAGCACAAATCTTTCACCCCATGTAAGGAAAGTTATGATAACTGGCACTGTAATTTGTAAAACATTCCAGTGTAGGTTTAAAATTTCCTGTGGACTAGTGACTAAAGAAACTTGCCTATTGTACTGCCCCTTCTTTAGTTCTAAGGAAAAGACTGTATTCATTTCCTAGTGCTGTTGTAACATATCACTGAAAATCTGATGGCTGAAAAATACAAATTTTATAATCTCACAGTTACTGAGACTAGAAGTCTAAAAGCAATGTGTTTGCAGAACCATGCTTTCTCTGAAGATTCCTGGGAACAATCCTTCCTTACACATTCCAGTTTTTGTTGTTGCCTGGCAACCTTTAGTATTCCTTGGTGCTGTGGTTGGAATGTGTCACCTGAAGTTCCTGTGTTGGAAACTTAGTACCCAATGTCATGGGGGAGGGACATAAAGGATGTGATTAGTCATGAAAGTCCTGCCAAGTACAAATGACTTGAGGCTGAAAGTTCCATGTCTCAATCTTTGGCCTTTGTATTTTCCTGACCTGCTGCTCTGCCATGGGATGATTAAACACAAAAGCTTTCAGCAGATGTTAGTGCAGTGCTGTAGGACATCCCAGCTTCCTGAACTGTGAGCCCAATATATCTCTATTCATTGCAAATTACCCAGTTTAGGGTATTATGTTAAAGCAGTAGAAAACAGAGTAGGATGTTTGGCTTGTAGATACCTCATTCCACTCATGTGACTCTCTCTCTCCATATGCTTTCACTCAGTTTTCTTCTGCCTGTATCCAGGCTTCTCCTTTTTTGTAAGGACACCAGCCATGTGGACTAAGGTTCCTTCTAATAATCTTATTTTAACTTAATTGCCTCTTTATGAATCTATTCCAAATATAATCACATTCTGGGGTTCTGTGGGCTAATACTTTAACATACCTTTGGGAAAAGCACACAACTCAATCTATAAGAAAGGGATTAACACCCGGTAAGTTAACCATTAAGGTAAGTTACTATTTTTATTACCTTACCACTAGCAAGATTTCATATAACAGTATATTTTCTTTATTGTATGCATATTAGTCTTTTCTCCTCACTTAATACAGTAAGTTCACTGACAGCCAAAGTCATGTTTTACTTATTTACTTTGAGTTAAGGGTATTTAACTGCTGAGGGAGCCATACACAATACCACAGGCAGGATGGCTTAATCAACAGGAATGTATATTTTCACAGACTTGAAGGCTGGAAATCCAAGATCAACATGATAGTCAAACTTCATTCTGGCTTATAGAAAGTCACTTTTCTGGTATATCCTCATCTGATATTTCTCTTGTGTACCTGCATCTTGGTATCTCCTCTTCTTCTTACAAGCACACTAGTCTGTTGGATTGGGGACACACTCTTTTTTCTCATTTAAACTTAATGATTTTCTTAAAGGTGTTGCATCCACATACAGTCACATTACAAATTGGGATCTCCACCAATGAATTTTGATGGGTCAGAATTTAGTCCATACTGATAATATTCTCCTGTAAGAAATCTCTGGCCATGTGATGACAACCAAAAGGTCATTTTCACAAAGCCTTTGCATATTCACTGAAAGAATTAAAAAGGAAAAAGAATTTCCTAAATATCTGACAGGGCTAGAGACAGAGAACAGGAGGGTCCTCCCCATAAATTCTCTAACTGAATTATTTTTTGCATATATGTCGCTACTGTGATACACAAATATGATGTGACTTTCTACATAAAGCAATGCCACAGAATGATCCACATATTTACTTCAAGTCAGGTGTTCTACTGAATTCACAGCAGAATCTCAAAACAACAATGACACTTTCAAACTCAAATCTTCACTTTGTTGATATTGAAGAATCTAAAAGATAAAGGAAAACCTTATTATCTTTTTGGAGTCTTCCAGAGTAATGAATATAAAGCTGTCATGAATCTCTCTTAAGTCATGTATAGAAGGTTCATATATCCCTTTTTCTTTGCCAACATAAAGGATACTACAACTCCTTATATTTTTAAAGGCTCAGGATTGGCCACAGCACAGTCCAAAAAGGCACCATAAACCCCACCTAAACTTACAACAGACCCTAGGAAGTTTCCCCTTTAGCTACTCATAGTGGCAGTTCTCTGAGTTCCTCTGTAATAGATGAGGAGCAGGAACTCTTTAATCTTAACCTATCAGTCCCTTAATCTTGAGGAATATGTTTTCCAGTTTTGCTAATAAGAGCACTTAGGCCTCACAGTCTTTATCATGATTTACCTTGTCATGAGATAGTGGAAAAATGGTATCCAGGACTGACTCTTGCAAAGCTTCGCTCAGCTCTGATCTTCACTGCGCTCTATCATTACATATTTAGTTTAAAATGGATATGTTCTGACATTTTATAAGTAGATCATAACTAATGTCACACTGTTGCATTCATTCTCCCACCCATTCCTTGGCAAATCATTATTGAAGGTAATTATAGTGAGCTAGTAGTGGTAGCAGGCAATGGGATATGAAGGTGAACCAAGGAGATGAGTCTTTGTCTTCAAGGTTGTTAAATTGTAGCAGTCTGCCTCCAACTAGACTGAAGGCAGGGAAAGAATGTCTCTGGAGTCCTTTGTGTTCACCCACAGTGGCCATGGCAGGGTTTTGCTAATAGCAGATGCCCAGTAAATAACTGATGAGTCACAAACCAGATGTACAGATTTCTTCATTGACTCAATGGCTACTGATTTTATGGCTCCACATGGTTACCCTCCCTAACCTTCTCATTGCTTCCATACCCCCAAGGCTGTATCCTTCTTTCTTTTGTATATAGCCTTTCATTTCTGAGAAAACATGACCCCATTTTCTTAATTTCTGTGCATATCCTGACCATCCCTGGGCAGGAAATACAGAGGAGAACTGGGGAGAGTTGGGGAAGTTTCTTCTGCCCCCACAGACTACCACAGACTGGCCAGGCTGTCTCTGCAGATGAAATACAAATTTAAAACCAGCCCTAATCACATTAACCACTGTCAGAAATGAGCTGCTTAGTTACGAAGCATGATAATGCAGAAAAAATTCTAATTAAAAGAAATGAAGGAATCTAACACATATCATCAGTCATTATGCTGTCATCCTCACCAATATAACAAGTGGTTGGTGCCAAGAGTCTGGCTATTGCTTTTGAAAAAGAACTATTTATAATTAGAGTTGTGTTAAATATTTAAAAGTTGCAAAATTACCATGTCTCCAGGGGAAAATGTCTGTGGAACCATGCAATAGCAAATTCAGAAAGATTTCTGGTGTATTTAAGAGCTTCCAACTTTGTATTAAACAAGGAAAATGGGCCATAGCAATTAAAGCCATGCATTTTATAGTCATCCAGTTAATTAATTGTCATTGCACAAATTCTATGATGCCTACAGAATGATGAAGACTGTCACAATTAGGAATTCTTCAGTCAATAGAGCTCTGAAGATTCAAGGGTGTTTTGTTTGTTTGTTTATTTTACTTTTTTCAGGTTTCATAGAGCAGTAGCTCCTCCCATGACAAGTGACTATTTATGTAGCACCTCTAGATACTCATAACACTAAAAAAACCTACCAGAAAAAAGGCTTTGAGAATCCAAAGTAGTTATACAAAGAGAATATACCTTTATCCATTCAGAAGACCTCAGAACTTTATTGACACATTTTTAATTGCTATTCTACAATATTACAGAAATTATAAAATAGAGAAAATACAGAAAAGGGGAGTATAGTGTCATGACTTTTTCTTTGCCCAATGCACAGCCTCAGACACTAGGTCATAACCAATCTCATTTCATCTATTGCCTTATCTACTTAACTTCTTGTTTTAAAGCATATGCACTATAAAATTTCATCTCTCAATGTTTCTGTTTGTCTTTATCTAAAAGATAAACTCAGAAAAATCCACAAAAATAACCATTATCACACCTAAAATTACTACCAATAATGTGCAACAGAATTGCATCATTAAGTTAGAACAGAAAGGAAGGGCAAGTAGACACTTATTTGTCAAATAATTTTAGGGAACCATCTTAGTTACTTTCTCATCACTTGACAACTTAACAACTTAAAAATGGAAAGGTTTAATTGTCTCACATTTTGTGGAGATTTCAGTCCACACTTGGCTGGCTCAAGGCAGAACAGTATCATGGAAGGACATAACAATGAGAAATAGCTTGTGGCAGGGCAAGCAGAAAGCAGAGACAAAGACATCATGGTAGGAGGGAGGAAGACAGACCCACCCAATCCACACCCCCAGTGACCCAACTCCTCTGACCAGGCATCACTTCCAACATTATATTTAGCTATAAACTCATCACTGGACTAATGCACTGCTGAATATCTTGCCCCCATGACTCAATCACCTCTCTAAACTCCAACCTAGGAGTATATGAGGCTTTGGGAGGCCATCCAGAAATAAACCATAACAGGAATTCATTAAATTTCTCTAAGTTTTAGTTGACTCAAAAACAAATATGATTGCTATAATAACTAAATCAGAGAAGACAAATTATATATGAAGAATCTACTACAGTATGTTATATAAACTCATTGTACAATATGAGTTATTATAGCCTAGTATCATGGTGCCCACCTATGATTCCAGCACTCAAGAGACTGAGGCAAGTGGGTGTAAGTTCAAGCCATCTTGGACTACATAGTGAAGTCTCATCTAAAAAAACCAACTATTATAATAAAAAACAGCTAAACTAAAATTATTATCAGTATTGTAAAATTTAAATTACAGCCTTCTAGAAATTTACTTTGATGAATCATCAATGATTACTGCACTTGTAAATCAATAGGGATTCCTTTAAAACTTATCATATGTGACTTGTTAGGCTTTGTTTATACTATCAAATACACATTACTTCTGGAAAGAATCTCTTCCTTTAGTTTCTGTGACACTAAGAAAACTTCTATACCAACCAGCTCAATCCACCACACTGTACTTACCATTGAACCCAGGGCCTTGTGCATGCTAAGCAAGCATTCCCTAAACTGCATTCCCACCCCCAGGCTTTTAGATTTTCATTCTTGAGATAGTGTCACACTAATTTTCCCAGGCAGGCCTCAAACTTATGATTCTCCGGCCTCAGCTTTCTAAGTAGCAGGTCTTACAGGCATGTGCCACCATGCCTGGCTCAAACTCCATGGCCAGCAACTCCTTGCAACAAGATCATTAAAAACTTTGGAGTCTTCAAAATCCAGTCACAATTCCATCTTGCTCTTTTTCACTTTATATTTTCACTGTTTTTTTTTTTTAGAAATTCCTGTGGCAAAATATCTAATTTGTTAGCAACTCCAGAATTTATATTTCCAGCTCATATCTCATTTATCCACTCTAGATTTTATAAACAACTCCACAATAATCATCTTACCTTGGATGTGCTATAGCATCTCATATACATGCCCAAAATACATGGAATTATTAAATTCCTCTGTTTCAGTTATATATTGCTGTATAATTAAACCTCCTCAAAATATAATACTATACAACAGCAAATTTATTGTTTCTCATAATTATGTAAGTTACTGAGTGGTTCTTCTGCTTCCTGTGGGACAGGTAGGATGCTAAGAAAGTTAGAAAGTACAGATTCACAACCTAGTTCTGCACATGAACTTCTCTACATGGTCGCTGGGACTTCCTCATAAAAGGAAGGGGGATTCCAAGGCGGAGGATTCTAGTAACAAAGGTAGAAACAGCAGTTCTCAGTCAGAAGAAACAACATGGCTGAATAGAGAAGAAGCCTCACTTAGAGCTTTTCAGAGAAATTCAACTAAAAATACATGTAATTGGAAGAAAAGGCAGGTACATACACACTGAAACCAAAATCAGTCTGAAACAGAAGACTCACAGACCAAGAAAAACATAGATAAGGGACTTAATACAGCTGCTGGTGGGTCATTGGATCAAGACTACCAACATACTTGGAATCTTCATTGAATAGAAACAAAAATGGGTATATTAAAATAGTGCGGTTAAATAAAGTCATTTAAGAAAGACTTGGGCTATAGGTCCACTGCCTCTTTTTCCTTCCTTCAAATAAAGACCACTACAGCATAAATTTTTCTCTTATGGTTTAAGGTACAAAATTAATTGTTACCACAGTTTGTCAGTTTCTAAACTGTGCTTGATGCTATCACTATTAGTAATTACACTAATTTAGCTAGCTTGTCATATTATTTGTACTCAGTTGTTTTCATTTCTGTAACAATACTGGGAAGCTCTGGGGTAATAACCTTACCGTATAAAGCACCAAAGGACTGGAGACTGCACCAAACAAATAACATCTCACTCTTAATTAATTGCAAAGATATGATCTTGGGACATACACAAACCAAGAACCTCCTACACAGTGAAGATATCCCTGAAAAATAGGCTTCTCCTAGAGAGACCTTGATAAAGTGATAAAGCAACCTACTATAAAAATTTACAAGAATAAACACAGAAAACAAGATTAAAATTATTGAAACACAAAATGATGAGATGCAGAAGAAAAGCACAATGGCAGACCTCCATTCCATAAGGAAAAAGTTCAGGAGATGACAAGATAGAGGAAAACAGTAGGCATACTCTGAAATTTCTGAAATGATAACAACTGAAGTAAGGAAACAAATCCATGAGGCTACAGAGAAAATAAGATTGCAAATAATCACTCAGGTAAAAAAAGAAGTAACAACCCTAATGAAGCAATTGCTTGCACATCTAGAGTAAAGAATGAAAAACTAGAGGAGAATAAGGAAATGTTGCAAACTATGAATTACCAATATAGGAAAAAATAGAATGCATGAAATGGGTTCAAACAGGTATCAAGGAAATTAAAAATACCACTGATAGCTGGCAAAACTGCTTGAACAAAGCTGAAGACAGACTTTCAGACCTTAAAGACAAGATCATGACTAGAGATCATGAAAGGAAAGCTCTCACAAAAATAAAAAGATATCAGGAATAACAATTCAAATGCTTCAGGATGATGCAAAGAAAAATAAGATTGATTAGTGTCAATGGAAAAGCAGGAGTCAATACAAATGCTATAGAAACACTACTTGCAGAAGTAATAGCAGAAAATTCCCAAACATAGGAAAAGTATCTGACATACAAATAACTGAAGCATACAGCACTCCAATTAGCCATGATGAAAATATATCCAAACATATATTAATCAAGATCCCAGAAATTTGGTAAAAGAACAGAATATTAAAAGCTGTTAGAGAAAAGAAACAGATTACTTCTAAAGTAAAGCCCATCAGAATCATGACTTTTTAACACACATTCTCAAGTTGAGAAGAAACTGGAGTGAAGTATTTCAAATCCTTAAAGAAAACAACTTCTAACCCAGATTTATGCACCCTGAAAAACTATCTTTCAAAATTAATGGAGAAATAAGACAATTTCATGACAAAGAATAATTGAAGAAATTTATGACCACCAAACCATCCCCACAAAGAGTAGTAAAAGGTATAATAGACAGAGATAAAAATGACCACAATTCCAAGGAAAGCAAAAAGAAACCACCAGGCAGAGCAAGCAATTAATCAGAGGAGAAAGAAGGAAGCCAATAGCAGAAAAATAATGTGACAAAGATGAGCTCGTAAGTATGTTATAACAATTAATGTAAATGGCCTCTACTCACCAATCAAAAGAGGTTGGCAGAATGGATCAAGAAACAAGATCCAACAATATTCTGTATACAAGAAACATATTTAACTCAAAAAATTCATAGACTGTAAGTCAAAGACTAGAAAAGAGTATTCCATGCAACAGGAACTCCTAAAAAAAAAAAGAAACTAGGGATAACTATTCTGTTTGTAGGCAATGTAAAGTTTAAACCAGGAATAGTCGAAAAAGATAAAGAAGGTCACTACATAGTTGTTAGAGGAAAAATTCAAGCTGAAGAGATAACAATCATAAATATGTATGTGCCAAATATAGGTGAGCCCAACTGTATAAGACAAATAGTAATAGACATGAAAATTAAATAAGCACTAACATGATCATAATGGAGGATCTTAAAATCACACTGTCACAAATAGATCAACCAGACAAAAAAAATCAGCAAAATTACATCAGAACTTAACCAAATCTGTGAACAAATGGGCTTAGTCATTGTTTACAGAGTGTTCCACCCAACAACATCACAATAACATTCTTCTCAGATGCACTTGGGATATTCTCTAATATATGTCATATAATATACCATAAAATATTCTCAAGTAGATGCAAAGGAACTGAAATTATCCCATGTGAATTGTCTGATGATAGTGCAATGAAAGTGGAAATATTTGACAAGAGAAACTACAAAAACTCCATAAATATGTGGAAATTAAATAATGCCCTCCTGAATAACCAACAGTTCAGAGATGACAGTAAAGAAGAAATTAAACAGTATCTATAATTGAAAAAAATATAGATACAACATATAAGAACCTGTGGGAAGCAATAAAAGCAGTCCTATGAGGAAAATATATAGCAGTGAATTCTCACATCAGGGAAATTGAATGAACACAAATGAACAACCTAATATTACACCTCAGACTTCTAGAAAAAAAAGAACACATCAAGCCCAAAGCCCATATAAGGGAAGAAATTATAAAGATCAGAGCAAAAATTATTGCAATTGAGGCTAAGAAAATAATACAAAAAATTAATGAATCAAGGAGTTGGTTCATTGAAAGAATACATAAAATTGATGAACTCTTCACCAACCTTTTCATAAAAGGAATTAAAACACGCAAATTCATGCAGTGAAAAATGAAAGGGGTGAAATCACTACAGATCCTGTGGAAATTCAGAAGACCATCAATAACCTACTTCAAAAATCTCTACTCGCCTAAGATGGAAAATACAGAAGAAATGAACAGCTTCCTAGATATGTATGACTTACCAAAGTTGAATCAAGAAGATATAAATGTTTTGAAAAACCCAGTATCAGTTAATGAAATTAAAAAAATAATTAAAAGTTAAAGTTCCTGATGGTTTCACTGCTTAATTCTATAAGACATTTACAGATGATTTAAAGCTAATACTCCTCAAACTCTTTAATGAAATTGAAGGGGAAGCACTGCTCCCTAATTCACTCCTAGAGGCAAGTATTACTCTAATTCCAAAGCCAGAGAAACGCTCAATCAAAAAGGAAAACTACAGGCCAATCTCCCTAATGGACACTGATGCAAAACTCCTCAATAAAATACTAGCAAACAGAATGTAGAAAATCATCAAGAAGATCACACACCATGGCCAAGTGGAACTCTTCCCAGGAATCCAAGGATGGTTCAACATATACAAATCAAAAAATATAGTAAGCCATATTGATACAGCCAAAGAGAAAATCACATAATCATCTCAATAAATGCAGAAAAAGCATTTGGCTAAGTGCAACTCTCAGTCATGATTTAAAAAAAAAAACTACAAAAAATCAGAATGTATGGTTTTTATCACAATCTGATAGAAGTCACCTATGACAAACCAACAGCTAACATCATACTAAATGGAAAAAAACTGAAAGTTTTCCATCTAAAATCAGGAAAAAGGCAACAATGATCAATATCACTACTCCTATTCAATATGGTTCTGGAATCATTAACCAGAGCAATTAGACAAGACAAAAATAAAAGGAATGAGGACAGGAAATGAAGACATTAAATTATCATTATTTGCAGATGACATGGTAGTCTGCATAGAACCCTAAAAATTCTACCAAAAGACTTCTAGATTTAATAGCCAAATTAAGTAGCATACATGGATACAAAGTCAACACTCAAAAATCAAAAGCATTCCCGTATACAAACAAACTCACTAAGAGAGAAAGGAGGAAAGCCACATCTTTTACAATAGCATCCAGAAAAAAATTAAATACTTAAGAGTCAATCTAACAAAGGAAGTAAAAGATATATACATTGAAAAATTACAGTACTCTGAAAAAAGAGATCAAAGAGGATATCAGAAAATGGAAAGATATCCCTGGTTCATGGATAGGAAGAACCAACATAGTTAAAATGGCCATAGTCCCAAAATTCTTATACAGATTTAATACAATCACAATCAAAATACCACTAGCATACCTCACAGACCTACAGAAAGCATTCCTAAAATTCATTTGGAAACAGAAGAATCCTAGAATAGCAAAGACATTCCACATCAACAAAGGCCAGGCAGGAGGCATCACAATCCCTGACTCAAAATTATGCTACAAAGTTACTGTGATAAAATCAGCATAGCACTGGAAAAAAACATGTTAAGGTTCAGTGGAACATATTAGAAGATGAAGACAGAACTACAAACACACTTAGCCAGATAATCTTTGACCAAAAGGCCAAACATGTTCATTGGAAAAAAGATAGCTTCTTCAATAAACGGTGCTGGAAAAACTGGCTTTCCACATGCCAAAAACTAAAACTAGACCCATGTCTATCACCATATACTAAACTAAATTTGAAATGGATCAAAGATCTAAATATTTACATAGAAACACTAAATGTACTGGAGGAGAAAGTGTATAGAAATCTTGAAGACATAGGTGTAGTCACAGAGTTCATAGACCAAACTCAAACTGCACAGGAAATCAGCAAGTTGGATCTTGTCTTATTAAAAAGCTTTTGTGTTTCAAAAAAATTCACCAACAGAGTGAAAAGACAACTCACAGATTGGGAAAAAGTTATAGCCAGTTGTAGCTCAGACAAAGGACATATCTAGAATATATAAAGAATTGAAAAATATAAGACCCCCCCAAATTCAAATTCCCAATCCAAAAATGGGCATCTGAGATGAATAGGCACCTTTCAGATGAAGAAATAAAAATGACAAATAAATATATGAAAAAATCTTTTGTCATGTAGATGCAAATTGAAAGGATATCAACATTCCATCTCACTCTAGAAAGAATGGCCATCATTAAGAAATCAACTACTAACAAATTCTGAAGGGGTTATAGAAAAAAGGAATCCTTTTACACTGTTGGTGGGAGTGTAGATTGGAGTCACCACTGTGGAAATCAGTATGGAAATTCCTTACAAAGCCAGGATTAGAGCTTCACACAGCTATCCCCTGCTGGCTATCTTCCCAGAAGAATTAAAAATACCATACTCCAGTGATGTAAGTGCACCCATGTTTATAGCAGCACAATTTGTAATAGCTAAATCTTGGGAACAATCCAAATGCCTATCAACTGTGCAATGGATTAAAAAAAAGATGTGGTCTTTTGCTATAATGGAATACTATTCAGCCATAAAAAATATAAACTTGAGCCATTTATGGCACAATAGATGCAACTTGAGACCATACTCAGAAGTGAAATAAATCAGACTCGTGTGTAAACATTGTATTGTCTCCCTGGTGTGAGAAACTGGAACAGTAAATAAGGTCTAAAATATACAATAGATATTGTGAGATAGGAAGAAATTGTTCACAGGAAAAATGAAACTAGGATAGGGAAAGAGGAATGGAAGGAAGGAGAAAGGGAAAAACACAAGCAGATTATTCCATTAATATCTCAGTTCATTGAAAAGGAAAGTTTATTCTAATATCAATTAGAGAATTTTTATGCTTATATCACATACTCTATGTTACTACTTTAAATATAACAATATACAACATATTAACTATTGTTATTCTCCTAGTATTTAGCTATGAAATTTTCTTTTACATTTTTTCCATTAAAAAGTAGTTCTCTTAAGGGTAGTTCCAGAAGCTACACAGCACCACTTTTACACAATCAGTTACAGGACCCTCCCAAATACACGGGAAGGGAAAATAAATCCTACTTGGAAAAGGATACTGGTAAGGTCACACTGGCAAAAAAAGGCATAAAAGTAGGTGAAGTGGGATGTATTGTTGAAGACGTGAATCATCTTTAGAAATAATATTTACTACATTCTATCTAATCATCATCTACCCAATATTCCTACCAGGATTACTTCTGAGACCTTTCTCATCCTTTATGTCCTCCCAGTCTGTAAATGTTAACTATTTATCCCCTGTATTTCTTATGAATCAACCTCTTCTTTATGCTCACTGTCACAATTCAGATCAAGCTATTGTCATTCTCTCTCCACATTCCTGAAATCCATTATTAAAGATCCATTCAGTTTAACTGATTTAAATCCATTCTTCATAAAGCAAAAGCCCCAGTCCACCTCCAATTAAAACCATAAGTGTATTTTCATTACAGTTTTTACAAAGCTCAAATCTATAACCTGAAACGCAGAACCCTGCGTTAACTGACCCCCATTCATATGTACAGCTTTATTTTTCACTCATCTTGCTGCCACACACACAAACATACACACACTCAAATTCTCACACTGACCTTATTTTATGCCTCAAATGGATTAAGTTCTTTTCTATATCAGGATCTTATTACACATGCTGGTCCCTCTCTCTATAGAACCCTTCTTCCTCCTTTCAACTCAGCTCGATCAATTCCTACACTACATCTCTTTCACATCACAGCCAAAGTAACACTTCTTCAGGGGATCATTTCCTGACTCCCATATCACTACTCAATAAAATACTTCTAGGAGAAATATAGGTTAGGTTCTAGTCTTGTTTTCATCCACCACTGAGTTTATAACCTTGTTTAATATGTGCATTTGTTTGTATATATGTATATATATACAAATGTGTGTATATGTATTTATATATACATTTTACTAACATCAAACTTAAGGCCAGTAACACTATAATTTATGACTGAATAAAACTTATCTAACATATTGCATATGGTACACCATAGCCTTCTTATTTTTAGAAACACTAGGCAACACTTCAGTGTGATTCTTGTGGTCATTTTAAATGGTAAAATAGTCAATAAAAAGTGCAAAAATGCCTCTAACTCAATGACAAAGTGTGTATTTATTTAGAGTGTGAGAGCTAAAAGAAGAAGGTACAGCATAGTCTTGTTCACCTTCAGCTGGGGACATGCAGGTTAGTTACCTCAAATTCTTTACTACACTAATGCAAGCCTGAGGATGAATGTAAAAGTACTATGAGTATTGATTTTGAGGTTACACAGAAATTTTTGTGCTTAAATGACTTTTCAACTATAGAATTTATAAATGAGGATGAAACTTTACTTGTTGAATGAGTATTTCCCTTCCTATATTGTAAGCTTTATGAAAATAGGATTCTGATCTCTTCTGCACCATCTAGCCCACCATGCATGACATCTTGTTGGTAAGCAATACATATTTGTCCGGTTAATGAGCACATAATTTTATTCTTCCTCAGATGACACAAAACTCTTTGTAACCCTAATTTCCATATAAGCTAAAGAGAAAGTAGATGTTCTCATTAAGAATAGATGGGTTATATGCATAAAAACAAAAGTTGATCTGAGATTTTGTATAAAATGGACAGGCTTAGATACAAGATAAAAAGGAATTTCTGTAACAGCACTGAGGAGAAGGAGGAAGAGCTGAGTGTGACTATAAATGAAGGGATGAGATAGATTAATGAGATATAAAACTGACTCTAGATATAGGAGGTAACAATCCAAAGTGCAGATGTGAAAGGAAGAATCTGTTAAAATTGTTCCTGGAGCAAGTTCTCATAGAAGGGTAAAGGGATGAATGAATAAACAATTGACAGATAGGTAGATGAATGGCTAATTAAAATAGAAAAAAGAAATCATCAATTTTAATCAGTATGATACAGTGTCATGCAAGTTGAAGTGACAATGTCCTAGGCAGCTCTTCAGGTTGAGCGTGTGGTGGAATAATAGTTTGGGGTGATAAATGTGCTTACCAATCAACAATAGAGTGTGATCTTGAGTTATTCAGATAGCATAATTTAAGTAAGACATCAAGGTCACAGATTCTTGAATTAAATCTTAAGCAGCTTACAGTTCTAATGAAGAAATGAGTACTAATCAGAGAAGGAAAACCAGGAAAAGTCATAGCCATACATTGTAAGCCCCTTGGGAGGGCTGGGCCAAGGCTTAGTGTACATGTACTTCTAGGGGAAAGGGCTTCCTAATCCAAGGCTACAAGTTCATTCCAAAGCCAACTTCACTGGATGCAGCTAATATATTAATTAGTTGAACAGACACTGCATCACAAACTGAGTAAACTGAGTCTACAGCAGGATTTCAATTGAAAGACACTGATAACAAAAGGGCTTGACTGTTTATTGAGTATTCTAAAATATTCTATTAATTGTACAAGAGAATTTGAATGATTTAAATTATATATGTATTTTAACTAAGATTTACTGAGTACCCATTAGACATAAAATATGGAAGTACAGAACTGAGGAAAGATCAATGTAGGAAGAATGGTCCCTTATCAAGTGTGAAATTTCAGAATACAAGAAATAGAAAGTTATTTTAATTTCCTAAAAGATTCAAAAAGACTACAAAGGGTAACAATTTTCTAATTAGCATCCACAAGACTACTGGATATTATAAAATAAGTTTAAGATAGGCTAAAAGTCTCTGAGACCTAGAAATAAATGAGGAAAAATGTTTTCACTGAGATCTCAGTCAAAACAAACAAACAAAAAATTTCCAAATTTTAAAATTTTCCATGAGATTCCATTTGGACACATATGCACTGTGTAACCTATATTGATCATGTCTGGATGATACAGATAAGCATACGTAATTGCATAGATTGCCACCACAAGCACTAATATTCCCAAAGAGAGACAACTGAAAAATTCATGCTGAAAAGCTCAATCTAACTTTTCTTACTGTTAACTCAGTCTGGAAATCTAACCTCACACATGCTGATTTTCCTCCCCAAAATAACACAGCTAAAGAGAAAACTGAGATCACAGAAAAGCCTCATGGGTTATGTTCAAGATTAATCACCTGAATTCCTTGAGAAGTCCTTCTGTTTCTTCAGTAAAATAGTAAGTTTTACTTAGAATCTTTTGTGTATTAGAGACAGTTCATGGTTTTAAAATTGAACCTAAAGAATAGTGTTTTAAGACAAGAGCAAGGAGGGGAAACCACAACCCTAACATGCCCAGCCTAATGAAAATGTGAACATTTTTCTCCCAGTGCGTGCTCATGGATGACGCAGGCTTTGGCATGGATATATACAAACACATATGGAAACACAGTTTTGAATCCCTCACCCAGCCTGATCCCAAATGATTGCCAGATTCTGACCCTTGGGTACTACTAAAAGCGGACAATTGACCTGTTGTGTGATTTCTTTCTGTTCTTGTTGGTGGCACCCAGACACTCCAGGGGCTGTCATTCAGCTTCTTTCTCCAGCATTTATCAGATTAACATGTTTAGTTTCCTTTCTAACAAGATATTTCCTGTTGCATTTCTATTACTGTTCCCAAGCTTATTTTTCCAGTTACTAATATTCAGGATAAATTTTAAATGTCTACCAGAACAACAAGCATTTCTAGGAACAGACGACCATAATTATTTCCCCACAGCCTGAAGTCCTGAGGAAATTCTGGGCAGAAGCTCCAACATTAGCAAGTATATCTGGGCTCTGGGCACCCTCTTTCATGCCTTATTCTTATCACAGGTATGCACATTGGTCTGACCTTCAATTTCCAACTCTAGCGGTATTCTCTGAGCACTCTTTGTCACTCAATGGCGAGACCAGAAGCAAAAGAAACAAATGCATCCTTGGAGCAGTCCTCAATGAAAAACTTAAAAAAAATGTATAAATATCAAGCTCCTTTGCCCCCTGAGAACCAGAATTCTGGGGTGAATATTCCTTCTTGGCCTCTCTAGTATTCCAGCAGGTAAGCTCCAACAGCCCATAGTAAATCTAGCTTGATGAATACCCTTCTTCATTGGCTGCCTTTCTCTGCACTGCTTTCCAATACCAACCAAATCTCCAACTTTCTGCACATTAGCTAGCTGTCCTATAATGGGACAAAATACTGACACTAACTACTCTGACTCAGTACAGATTCCCTGGGTTAAGGATTTAATGCCACGAAGAGTACACATGCTTGTTAATCATAAGTAGTGCGTGTTCACATTACCCATATTTCTCTCTGGCTTTAGCTCAGAAGCTCTTGTAAGTTTTATAAGATGCTAGAATGTCTCAAAGGAGAAACAGTTAGGTTTATCTATATTGTTTATAATAAAAAATACAACGTAGCAACAGGCAGAGGGAAGAGACAAACGTGATAAGGTGTGGAGGTATTATAGATAGCTGTTAGGTAGAAATGTTGCAGGCAGTAATATAGGGCTGGGCCCTCGAAGAAGCCATTGCAAGACATAACACATTACAATAGGGTGTAGAGGTGCATTTGTTGAAGGCCAGGCCTCAGGACAAAGATGGAATAACTAAACCTACATACTTCCCAAAGGGATAAACAATAATGACCAATATTCTACATAGGCTTCAATCATCTGGGTGGGGGACAAAGACCTCTTTGATCATCCCTTCCAGAAAAGGTCCTTTCTCTTTCCATGTACACTTGTTACATGACTTGCTTCCCTATTGAATTAATATTAACTAAGCAAGTATACTTGTAATCTTATTGGTTGAACAGTTTTGTTCCAACTTATACCCACCTTATGATTTTGTACCCATTTTGTAATTTTGCTCTGCAAACTTCCTGTGAGAAATGCGCTCAGAGACAACACACATTCCATGTCCCCTTGTCACTCTTAGGCAGGAGCTGTGTTTCCCTCAATGAAATTTCCCACTCTTAACCTCCATTATTCCTCAGAATTCATTCTTCACTTTTGAGGAACACAGACTTAACATATTGGACATCTAGCAGGTTGAAGGTTATAATATTTCCCCTACATAATTTGGAGATACTGTATCTCCAAACTATAACATGGCCAAGAAGGAAAGAAAGCACCCAGCTCGCATACCTTCTGTGGGTCCATGATGCTCCCAGCACCTCAATGTGTTCATCAGCCTAGAAGCTCATCAGATATCACTGTTCTAGATTTCTATTAAAATTTCATCTCTAGCCCCTTCTCACTGCCCCCCATCTTTGTATTTCCCAGAGACTAATGAGTGGAGCTGCAGGTCTTAACTCTAATCACAGAGTCTTTCTGGGAATATGTGAAACTACCTAGAGGCCACACCCCAAGCCACTTCCCTGGCATAAACTCCAATGTGATTCATATGAATAACAAAAGACACTCTTATCACTGCTGAAATGTAATTGCCAACAAATCAGTATGGAGAGGCATACCTTTGCAAGATGCCGGAGCATGACAGCACTCTCACTAATGAAATAAGGCTATTTAGCAGAGTGATTATGATAAAAGTAGCAGGCTTTTTCTCCTGATCGTTCCCCATGTGATGTCTTCCCATGGTGTGACTCAGGAAGAAACCTTTCCTATATTATCCATCAAGCTTGGATTTCCCAGCCTCAAAAATCCAAAGCCAGATAAACTTACATCACTTATGATAAATCTAGTGTGTGATATTCTTTTATAGCAGCAGAAATTGGACTAGGATATTCAGGAAATCCAAATGGTTTTAGATGCCTCTTATTAAGGACCTGGGTCAAAGGTCAAATTGAGGTAGGATAGAAGAAATAAAACTGGGTAGAAAGAAAATAAGGCAATCGAGGTTTTAAAAATTATAGTTTAAAGAAAAACTGCAGCTTCAGAACAAAAGAGTGGTCTATATTTTTCCTTCTCTTAAATCAGCAAAACTGGGCTACTCCCTTTCTGGTGCATTCAGGTGTGTGCATTACCCTTTTCTTGCAAATGGTCCTCTTTTACTGTTTCCCATAGAAATAGACCATTATCTCACTAGGGGTGGGACATCCTCTCCTATCCATTAAAACTAAGACTAAAACTAAGAGTAAGAGTAAATCTAAGGGGCAGAGGATGTAGCTTTGAGGCACAAGCGCCTGCCTGGCAAGTACAAGGTCATGAGTTTGATCGCTGGTCTGAGATTATATTATTGTGGAATTCCACAGATTTCTACCCCATAAAACAAATAAAAGATTCCTAGTTGCCAATTTTATTGTGCCTCATTTCTTTGAGCACCCACAAGCACCAGAGGGTCTTGAGGGTATCCTAGATCTAACCCCTAATAAATCCTTCTCATGCCTCCTTTACTGATACATCCTAAAAACATATATTTCATCCTCAGGAACCCCCAGACCTAGCCAGTGAGAAAATCTATTGCAACACATTTTTCTTTACTCTTTTACTTCTGTGGTCCCCACTGGTGTCCTCTTTACCTCTCAAGTCAATTATTGGCATTTGATCCTGTCTCAGATTTTGCACCTGGGGAATCCATAAATAATAAGTAATTTCAGTATGCATGAAAACCTTTCTTTCCCATCTGTTCTAGCAGAGCAGGCACATAGAAGAGTCAATAAAGAGTACTCAATGACACCCCAAAAATCCACACGACTATGCCATGCCCATGGAAGAGTGAACAAGATTTCCACAGAAACTTTTTGTTTTTAGCAGCCTTGTGAATTGTTTCGTAAATCGTAAGATTAAATGACCATTCTTTAGAACACTGAAAACAAAGTTTCCAGAGGGAATAAATCTTGAGTTCAAGTTCAGAAAAAAACACAAAGATCTAATGGAAAGTACTAATTAGAATTTTTGTGAGATGGTATTTTAAAGGAAATATTAAAGTATAGGTGAAATACAAATAGATGTTGACTAACCCTCATATACCTCCACTCACCTCTAATAATACTATTATAGACAGCTAAATTAGCTATAAATATTACAGGCAGTCAGACAGGGGTAGGCCCATGAAGGAGTCAGTGCAAAAGATGAAAATACATCAAAATTATGGCCAGAGGCACATTTGAAGAAGATTAAAATCACAATGGTCACATATACATACTTCTCCAAAGAATAAATGGTAATTTGAGATTATTGGTACCACAAGTTTGAGATTTCCCATACAAATAAACCATTATCTCATTAGGGGTGGGCCATCCTCCCCTGCCTACTAAGAACAAGACCAAGATCAAAACCAAGACCAAGACCAAGACCAAAACCAAGACCAAGACCAAGCCCATACATTACTGATCAAGGTTAAGGATGTCATCCATGTACACGTGCTATGTGACCTGCTTCCCATTGGATCAATATTACCTAAGTGACAATACTTGTAATCTTGCTGGTTGATCATAATTTTGTCCCACCTTGTACCCACCTCGTGATTTTGCTCTATGAAACTTCCTTTGAGAACTGTGCTCATTTGCAACCCACTTCCCAGTTCTCCTCCTGTCTCTCTTAGGCAGATGCTCTTTCTATAAATATGCCTCACTCTTAACCTCCATTGTTCCTTAAATTTCATCCTTTGATTTGAGGGAATATGAACTCAACATATTGGACACCTAGCAGGTTTGGAGGTATAATATTTCCCTTATATCATTTAGAGGTCCTATATCAATACTGCTATCCTATTAAATGGGCCACAAGTATTCTGTTGCTGATAATTAGGTTTGCAGTTTGTGTCACAACTGTAATGGATTATTGATTGCATCTTAAAGAACTTCATAGCTCCTCAGGCTTAGAATTCATTAATGAAGTTTGGAGCTGATAAACCTGAGTTTTATTATGTACTGTATGTCTTGTTACACATTAAACTTACATTTACTTCATCCTGAATCTTTTGATCAGGTAAAATCTTATTTTACACCCTCATGAACAAATATATCTTACTGCACTTTGTTCTTCAGAAACCATAGGCATTGGAATAAATTAGTATATCATTCTTTGTAATTCATTATTTTATGAAGTGGTAAAACTGTATTGTGCTGTGCTGAGTTTGGTGCATGTACTACAATCTAAGCAAATACCTTTTCCCCTTGTTTACAGCTACTGTCCCTTGCCCCATACATTGCTCTGCCCAAGAGGACAGTATGTGTCATCTCCTTCCTGTAAGATGCCAATGTGTGAATGCCACATTAGCAAGGCTAGACCTCTATATTTATCATCATTTAGGGTATCTTCCATGGTTGAGACACATCCCCCAAAAAAAAGTGGAACGAAGAATTTTGGCCTTCGCCAAGAACAAGAAAGCTCCCACACATCAATAAAGTTAATGTATGTGTGACTGCTCTTTTTACATGAACACTAGTAGCTTGGGGATCCCTTTTCAGAAGCTAGTTTCCTAAAGAATGAGTGCTTACACAGAAGCACCAAAGATTATGAGGCATTTGCTCCCTGTGACTAGAAATAGGAAGAGGTGTCAGAAGGCACCCCTCAGAATGTGTATCAGGCTCACTAAGTATTGTGTTAGGCCTCCACCAATACCATGCCAGATCCCTGGGAAAGATGGAATGCTGGCTCTCTAGTTTATCCAGGAAAACACAAAACAAGGATATGCTCCTGTCTAGTGTCTAAAGCCAAGTTTCTCATGCAACTGACATGTGAAACTCTAATCCTGAGACACCGGGAAGAGGTCCAGCCTACAGGAGAAAGCAATCTCCAAAAGCACACACACTGGATGCAAAATACTATAGCCTAGGGGAGATTCTCTAAACTGTTTGCTTCATCTTTCTCTTAAAACCAAAGGCATAAGCTTGGTCTTCCTGATACCATGGCTCCCCTTTTTGGAGGCTGGGGACATGTCTTAAGCCAGGGATGGCAAACTTTTTAGAACTTTCAGTGGTACAAACAGCCCACTGCAGCATCCATACCATAGGTTCACCATCACTGTCCTAAGCTATGCATATTAAAGTGGCCACTCAGGAAGTAGTTGATGCTATTCATGGGGCCCAGTGAAGTTTATAGATTCATACTGGTAGGAGCCTACAGTTATTTTCCCTTTTTCTCTCTTCCTAAAAAACCCCAATCTCCTTGTCCCATTTCTCTCACCCAGGCCCTCATCTGTTAGAATACTAAAATCTTTTACCTTTTAAAAAAAATTAGCTAGCAGGGGAAATCAGGGAATTGGAGGACAGAGGACTAGTCTAGGGCTCCCACAGTGGGGGCTACAGGTGTGGTCTTTGTGTTTCAAAGGTGTAAGGGTTCACAGCAGAAGAGCTGCTTCAACCCCTGTCTGCTATCAGCTGCAAGTCTCCTGAGTCCTCAGGCTTCCTGTTAAGTCAGTCTATAAATATCTCTACCTGGGGTGACTTCTATAGTGCTGGCTCTCTTCCTCTCTCCATCATACTTGGTTCCAGTATTGTTATGATAATTTTGGCCTCAAGTTTATTTCCCTATCTAAAATGATGTGTAAACTATGATTGTAACTGACCTCATTATGAAGCCTTCATTTGTCAGGAAATGCATATATTTTTGTGGTATGAGCTAGCAAAAATGCAAGGGAATTGGGGACAGAGGAAGGGTGAGGGTAGGGTACAAAGATTTAGGTTTTAAAGATAGATCCTGCTCGGACTACCAATAGCAACAGAGTCCAAAATCCCACTTCTTTTAGGCTAATACGAACTCACATGACCTTCTCATTTTGTTGGCCTCTTTTCAACAGGGATACATCTTAATCCCAGTTCTTAAATTTTCATGCACTGAATTCCTTGCCCATCAGTCTTTGTTCAACCCTTTGCAAATGAGCGCTCTCCACAATCCCTACTTGCAGTCACTGGGGACGAATTTATAAGGATCAAGGCTCCATTCCCTCAGATAGTGGTACATGACTGAAGACCATTTGTCAAATTCCTCACTTCTGTCAATTGGGGTCCCCAACAGGCATCTATGCAGGAAAATTTATCAGGGTTTTATTGAATTCTTTCAGGGGAGAAGCACTTATTCCCCTTCCTTGACCAGGAACACTGTGATCGTAGGTAGTTTTGTAATTGGCTAGATGCATCCAGCCAGGACAGCATCCCAGTTCCAGACACCCTGGATGAAAGACGGGCTGTAACTAAAAGGATAGATCCAAAAGTTCAAAGAATGTGCTGCTGGTGTCCACAGTGGATCAGAGACATCTGGCAGCTGAATCTCAAGGATTTAGCTTTAGCAGAGGACACTGCGGTGGGGTCCGAGCAGGTCAGGGACCAACCCAGAGGTGGCCCTCTAAGGTTCTCACGCAGGCACAGACCCAGGAGGATGCTATGTAAGTTTCCTACAACCTGATTCCAACGAGTTCAGCTACATCAGGACACCTGAGGGAAGAATGGTTCCCAAACCAACCCAAAGGACATTCTGGAAGTTTCCCACAACCTAAGTTTTACTCTGTTGCTGCAATGGGAAGCATCTTACCTATTCCACCTGACTCCTTACTTGAATGCCTTCTCAGATACTGGGAAAAATATGACCCCAGACACTCATGAAAGAATATTTTATATTTCTGTGTAATAAGACATAGGCTATGTACCCACTCAGAGAGAAAGAGGGTAACCACCATTTGGCTGTCTCAAATATAACACCATACTTTAAATACATCTTTTTAGTAAGTGACAGCAAAAATGATCTGAGGTGCCTTATGCTCAAGGCTGCATGACTCTCTACCAAAAGCCTGATCTTTACCTTAGAGCTAATCCTTCCTCAAGACCTGATGCTGTTGAGGACTCCCCTTGTCAGCCTGTTGTCTTCTAGACTACCTCCACACCAGCCTACAGTCAGTACCGCAGTAGATAAAGACAACCTCCTCAGCCCATGCTATAGTAGGTACAGATCTGCCCACCATAAGAACCTGAACTCAGGGAATTTACCATCTAAGCTCATGACCATTCAACCCCTTTCAAAAGAGCCAGGTTTGGTTGATACCATCCAAGTTCAGGTCCTTCTTTTCAGTGATGGAATATTTAGTAATTTAAAAAGAAATTGAGTAAATTTTTTGAAGACCCTAAAAAGTTTGCTGATGAATTCCATAACCTGATAATAGCTTTTAATATGACTTGAATTGGTCAGATTAAACACACTAATTTAAACCTGGAGTATAGAGAAGGCCAAATTATCCTGGGACAGTCTTCCATTAGCCAGTCAACCCCAGATATTAAAAACTCCAACAGGGCCCATTAAGCATAACTCAATCAGTCAGTATGGCTTACATGATCTTTAATAACCATGATGAAAAGCAGAACAAGTGGGAGTTGAGTAAGAAAAAAGATGGGATGAGGCCATGCTAGCCCTAATGGTTAAGACTCATGGGGACACCAAGGGAAACCAAGGTAATGCAAAGAGTGATGGAGGTAAGTCTGAGTGTTTCAAGTGCAAGAGACCATGGCGCTGGACAAGGGAATACCTTCTAAAGCTGTCAAGTTCAGGACAGTTTGAATGGAAATGAGGGTCCTCAACATTGTAGGAGGAACTGTCTTGGTTCCCAGAAAGGAATGAGGTCTTCTACTACCATGGTAACCAGGGAAGAATGCCTGGATAGTAAGTGACAGAGCCTGAGGTAGCCTGGGTGGCCCCCACACAAGGGCACACCCACCACCTACAAACCCACCACCTAGAGTCAGGTGACTCTAGATGTAGTGGGCAAATAAACTACCTTTCTTGTGGCACTAGGGCATCTTACTCACTTCTAATACCTTATGGCGTGAGTTATCATTCCATTGCTCCATTATTGTGGGCCTTGAAGGAGTTAACTAATCGGCTTTTTTTTTTACCCTTACTCTGAACTGCCAGTTTTAAACATTTCCTTTTCCAGCTGTCTTCATGGTGATACCAGAGTGTTACATGTTAATTATTGGAAGAGATATGTCTTCCTATGCAGGGCCACTTTGTGGGTCCTGGCCAGTCTGACTTCAGGAAGCCAGTATCTCTCTGGGATACTGAATTGTATGATGGAACTCTAGGAAGGATTGTCAAGGCCACTCTAGTGAAGTGATTATTTAGATAATTAACCCTTGCAGGAGGTAGTAGTACCTAGAAAGAGAAGCTAGGCAGGGACTAAAATGCATTATTGATAAATTTTTGGCTACAGGATTTCTGGTGCCATGTGTGTCCCCATGCAACACACCTATTTTATCAAGATTTAATCCATCAGGAGAATATTGCTTAGTAGAAGCTCTCAGAATCAGCAGTGAGGGTGTGGGACTTATGCAGCCCTTAGTAGCAGACTGATACACCCTCCTTGCATAGATCCCAGGAGACATTAATTGTTTGCCTGCCCTTGCCCAAATATGCCTTCTTTTCTATCCCTGTAAACTTTACCTCCTAATACTTACTTGCCTTTGAATGAGAGGATTCCCAGACAGAGGCTTTGCCCACAGTGTACCTTTGCTCTCACCTATTTTTGCAGGGCCTTACTAGCTACCTTAGAGACTTAAATTTAAAAAGGAAGCCTATTGAAGTACACAGCTGACTTTCTCATTTGTAGTCACACCAAGGCGTTGTCTGATCAAAGCATCATTAAGACTTTCCATTTTTTAAAGCAAAAATGGATTATGGAGTATCCCAACATGAAGGTCAGATTTCTCAACACAAAGTGAGTTATCTGGGGTATATTTTAACACGAGAACAGAGAAAACTGTCCTCAAGGAGAACAGAGGCAATTTACCAACTGAGTCCTCTGGAATCTAAACAGCAGCTGAGGGCTTTCTTGGAATGACTGACTTCTGCTGAGTATGGATTCCCCATTTTTGAAAAATACCCAAACTCTTGTATAAGGACTCTCAGGGACCAGAAATTGAACCCCACAAGATGGACAGCAGATGTTCCAGGTTCCTTCCAGGCCCTAAAACAGGCCTTGATGTGGGCTCTGGCATTAAGAATCTGAGACCTAAATAAGACTTTTTCTCTCTTCATGGCTAAAAATACTGAGTATCCACTGCAGTACTAACCCAGCATCTAGTACCAGAAAACTGGCCAGTTGCTTACTTTTCCAAACAACTAAATGCAGTAAAACACATCGGGCCTAGCAGCCTATGAGCAATAGCCACTATGGCACTCTTAGTCTAGGAAGCCTCTAAGATAACACTTGGACAAAAGCTCCCAGTTCTAAACCCAAACCAGGCCACTAGAACTTAAAGGACCTTTGTAGATGACTGGAAAAATGTTCACCAAATAACAGTATGTCCTAAAACCCAGACATTTCTCTTTCACTCTTGCAGTTCTAAACCCAGTTACTCTCCTCCAAATAAGCCAGCTGGTCAAACATGAGTGTGAAGAAACCATTGCCTAGAATTATTCACCTTAATCTGAGGGACCAGCCATTGTTGGGGACAGTTAGTAGACTGGCCTTGAACTTGTGGCAATCCTCCTGTTTCAGACCCCCACCCCAAGTACCGGAATAATAGGCATGTGCCATCATGCCTGGCCTCCTGCGTTTTTTTAAAGGAGGCTGAAATAAGAATAACAGTGGTCCAGGAAATTCCTAACGCTGTGGATCAAGGTGCTCACATATTAGGTTTATTGGGATAACCTACAATGACCTTTCCTCACTTGCACCACTTTTTCCATTTGCTGGCACAAACCCACTTCCTCTGAGTGCACCTTCCCTCATTAACTTCAGTAAATGTAGCTGAATTTTTTTCCTATACTGTCATCTATACTGCCATGCATATAATGTAAAATTCTTTCTCATCATACACAAGAATCTATCTCCTGGGAACCCATCATGTACTGTATCAAAGTCCTTTCCTTTATTAACTGTTCCTAGATTACACAAAAAAAGATTCTCTGTCCTCTACATTAAACAGTTTTAATTTCTTTCTATTCTTCATTTGAAAGTGGATAATGCAGCTTTTAAAAGATAGTTTTCTTTGGGACAAGGATGACTTTTACCTCTAAGCCTCCCACCAGAAGCTCCAGTTTTGACTTTGGTTGAAGTCAAAGCAAATACTTAGCACATAAAATTCTTTTCTGGAGTAAGCATAGTGTGGGAGAACTAGAGTAGGTGCAGAGGAAATCAACAAAGAAATGTTTAAAATGGAAAAATGTGAGATACCCCACAATCTCTAAGAACCTCACTATAAAATCCTAATGGCTTCCAGAAAAAACTGCTCCTTAAAGAATATTTCCCATGCCCAAGACAAAAAACAAAAGCTTGAAAAAAAAATCTAATCAAACTTTGACCACAAAAGAAAAAAATCTAATCAAAGTTTGACCACGAAAGAAAACTAACATCTATGGTGCTAGTTTATATTTAAAAAGAGGGTGTCAGTAGAAATGAGGTCAGTTTGCCTGGAATATAAAGAAAGCAGGTCCAGAAAGCTCTGGGCAGTGTTGGTTCATGCCTGGGGACAGGGGTGGCCTTGTCAGTGTGTTCTCACAAAGCTACCTCAGCACCAGGAAGAGAAAACTCTAAAACTGCGACAGGAAGGAAAAATCAGAAAATTATGAAGTCTGTTACATAAATCTTGTCCCATAAATTAACATTTTTCTGAAGTTCAATAATTGAAAACTTTCAAACTTTGTTATAAATTTCAAAAACTAAACAAAAACTCTTTTGTTATTACAGAAAATAAAATTGACATGCAGTTTTGCTAAAATATCAGATGGACAAATCTCCACTATCATATCTAAGCAATATAATCCCCCTGGCAGCTTTTTTCTTTTGAGTGTAGGGTCAAAAGCAACTTGAGGTTATAATTTGACTTCCCACATTGGATGTGCTTCCAGAGGTCGTATATTTTAAGATGGTTCTTTTCTTAACTAACTCTCTGAACTTTATTAAATGTAATTTTCTCCAGGCTCCCTCCTTTTGGCTACTTATTATAAAAGCGCTTTCCTGGCACTTCTCTTGTGGTAGTTGCACATATAATTGCACATTTATGGCCTTGTCTCTACCTCACTGTAATTTCCATGAAGCCAAGGTCTTTTTATAGGATCACCAAGTCTCATTTTGCTGAGAATGAGAGGTTATGGGGGAGGGAGGTTTTTGGATTCAAGGCTTTTAATGCTAACACTAGAAAAGTCCAGGGAAAACAAAGCAAAAACAACCTAAGGAACAACTTAACTGAATAGTGCTGGTTTTAGTGTACCTACCGCAGTGTCTGTAGCATAAGCTCAAAAACATGATTCAGATGATTTTGGATATCAAATTAACCATTGTACCAATTTGGTCTCTTTCCTATAGTTATGACCAAGTATTTGTTTTCATTTTGAACTACACAAAATATAATTCACATGTGCTTTTTTTTTCCTGTTTCTATTACCAAGATAAGAAAAGAAAAATCAGGAAAAGCACAAGGCATAGCTGTTTGCATACTATATTATAAGTCTGAAATAAAATACATAGCCCAGGATTGAAAGAGAATCAGAAAGTAGTTATCTGATTTCATGGTAGAGAGGGTCATGGTTTTATTTGATGGGGGGATTTTTACATTTAAAATTATTCTTAGTAATTTTCAAGTTGATTTAATGCTGATTCTTTTACATTCCAAGCAGGTCTTACTTTATGTCTGAAATGTTCTGGAAAGAAATAATTTTTCCTCTCTGAATTCTTTTACAGTTGTTGCCCAAGACATTCATTTATCATCTACCATGTTAGTGAGTTATGGTTCTCCCAGTCCCTCTGTGTGTCCTAACTGTCTAGCCTCCCCACTCCTGGAGGATGGGCATTATGGATTTATCACCTGAGGATCTGCTCCAGTGCCTTCTAACCTCCCTGCCAAACTGCCCCACCTGACCCTTTGCAGTGCACTTGGGGAACCCTACACTCTACAATCCAGAAAACTGCAATTTACAGCTGTGATCCTGCCATTCTGTGAAAAACAGATTTTCTCCAGAGTGTAAAGAAATTCTCATGAAAATGTCTGGGCCATTCCTTCTCCATAATCCCCTCCTGTAAAAGACTTTATTGGCCCCAGGACAGCCATTTGGAACTTAGTTGCTGTAAATCATCAGCTAGAGGTGTGCAGAGTGCAGACTGCACTTTCCCTTCCGCAATTTGCTTCTCTGCTCTGCCCTGAAGCAGAAGACTCATTGAGTGTCTAAGCAGGGAGAAGAAAAGCAAGACACAGCCTAGGGAGAAAGCAGCATGTCTGATAGAAGAAACAAATTTCATGTCTAAATGGATGGCAGTGGTAGGATTTTGGCTATCAAAATTCAAGTTAGAGACCTTTTAAAACACCTGTTTTGTTTTTTTGTTTTGATTTGGTATTTCATTTTACGAGGGAGAAGATCTCCTGTAAACTTTCAGAGAGGAGAGCTCAACTATGGCAAAGACACTTCTTACACCAACGTGATTTCTGCACTGGAACTTAACATTTCTGGAAGCAGGGATGAAAGATTTGAGTGAGAAAGTAGATCAAATTCTCTACAAAGATACATGCATTTTAAATCACCAAAAGAAGAACCTGAAGCAGAAGCAAACAAAAGGCAGATATGGAGAAAGAACACCTCATAACTTTTCATTTTCCCTATTAAAAAGAGGGAAATTCCTACATCCAGAGTAGTCAACTCAGGCTAAAGTTATAAGTGTTTTAAAAAGTTAAATGAAGGAGCTGCAGGCAGCCAGTGCAGGCAGGGACATGCAGCCACATTGGTCCCTGTACACCACCACTGCCATTAGAAGGCTTACTTCCTGTGGGCAGCCAGCATGGGCAGGGACATACAGCCAGATATACCCTGTGTGCTTGCAGGCTGCCACTGGAGACACTAGCTTCCTTTGGGCAGCCAGTGCCCACTGGGAGAATCAGACAAACACATACCTGTGTGTCTGCTGCCACTGGGGGAGTTCCGGTGTAGACACACAGCCTGAGAGAGCAAGCAGCCCTGCCACCATGCACTCCTGGCCATCAGAGAAGCCTCAGTGTAGCTGCAAAAGTCTGGAGAAACTTTCCCCTAAGCCTGTTAACTCCCTGAGAACCTGGGGTCAGAAAAACCCAGGTGGCTGTCCCATTCTGCTACACTTCAGAGGAGCAGCAAATGTGGGAAGTGCTTGGGAACCCACAACCAGCTTGTTGGGAGGAACCCAGGAGAATGTCCTGGAGAAGGAGTGAAAGGCAATCTCAGACCTCCAGCCCACACAAAAGAAGTCTGAGAGATACGGTCATGGAAGAAAATGGAAGTCACACACCTGAAATCTCTGAAAGGATAGCAACTGAAGTAAAGAAACAATTTCCTGAAACTATAAAAGTAATCAGATCAGAAATGATGTCTCAGGTGAAAGAAATCACAGTCATCATGAAAGACTTGCTGAGCCTATATAAGAAGACACAGATAAAGAAAAAGAAGAGCATAGGAGAATGGTGGAAATACTGAATGAACAAAAGAGGAAAGAATTACAATATATGAAACAAATTCAAAGAGATATTCAGGAAATTAAAATGTCAATTGAAAGCTAGCAAAAGCACTTAAAAGAGACTGAAGGCAGACTTTCAGATTTTGAAGACAGGATCACATCTAGTGATCATGAAAGGAAAGATTTAAAAATAACAACAAACTAGAAAATAACAATTCAATGCTTGCAAAATGACACAAAGAAAAATAATTTAAAAGTGATAGGTATCAGCAAAGAAGAAGGTATCAACACAAATGAAATAAAAAGACTATTTATAGAACTAATAGAAGAAAACTTTCCAAACATGGGAAAAGGATCTGGCATGCAGAAAGTGAGGCATATAGAACTCCAATTTGTCATAACCAAAGTAAGTCTACACCCAGACATATAATAATCAAGATCCCAGAAATTCAATACAAGAACAAAATATTAAAGGCTGTTTCAGAAAAGAACCAGACCATCTATAAAGGAAAAC
>PVJX010011471.1:0-22501 GCA_004027295.1 Dolichotis patagonum | reverse complement strand
CAAGATGAAGGAGTGAAAGGCAATCTCAGACCTCCAGCCCACACAGAAGAAGTCTGAGAGATACGGTCATGGAAGAAAATGGAAGTCACACACCTGAAATCTCTGAAAGGATAGCAACTGAAGTAAAGAAACAATTTCCTGAAGCTATAAAAGTAATCAGATCAGAAATAATGTCTCAGGTAAAAGAAATCACAGTCATCATGAAAGACTTGCTGAGCCTATATAAGAAGACACAGATAAAGAAAAAGAAGAGCATAGGAGAATGGTGGAAACACTGAATGAACAAAAGAGGAAAGAATTACAATATATGAAACAAATTCAAAGAGATATTCAGGAAATTAAAATGTCAATTGAAAGCTAGCAAAAGCACTTAAAAGAGACTGAAGGCAGACTTTCAGATTTTGAAGACAGGATCACATCTAGTGATCATGAATGGAAAGATTTAAAAATAACAACAAACTAGAAAATAACAATTCAATGCTTGCAAAACGACACAAAGAAAAATAATTTTAAAGTGATAGGTATCAGCAAAGAAGAAGGTATCAACACAAATGAAATAAAAAGACTATTTACAGAACTAATAGAAGAAAACTTTCCAAACATGGGAAAAGGATCTGGCATGCAGAAAGTGAGGCATATAGAACTCCAATTTGTCATAACCAAAGTAAGTCTACACCCAAACATATAATAATCAAGATCCCAGAAATTCAATACAAGAACAAAATATTAAAGGCTGTTTCAGAAAAGAACCAGACCATCAATAAAGGAAAACCAGTCAGAATCATGGCAGACTTGCCAACACAAACCATCAAGTCAAGAAGTGTTTGGAGTGAAGTGTTTCAAATCCTGAAAGAAAACAACTTTCAACCCAGAATGATGTTCCCTGCAAAACTATCTTTCAAAACTGATAGAAAAATAAGATACTCCCATGATAAAGAACAAATGAAAGAATTCATGACCACCAAACCAACCCTACAGAAAGATTTAAAGGATATTCTAGAGAGAGATAAAGATGACCATGGTTCCAGGAACAGCAGCAGAGGAAGATCACCCAACAGGACAGGCAATTGAATGAAGGAGAAAAGTGGAGGGCCAACACCAGCAGGATAACATGGCAGAGATGAAAAAATATGTTAGTTGTAGCCATTATTATAGATAGCCTCAGTTCAGCAACAAAAAGAAACAGGGAGAGTGGATCAAGAAACATGATCCATCAATATACTATATACAAGAAACACATTTAACTCAAAAGGAATTTCATAGACTGAAAATTGGAGAGAAAAAAATTGTTCATTGTGACAGGAGACCAGATAAAAACAAGAGTAACTTGCTCATCAACCACAGAATGAATAAGAAAGATATGGTGTTTCATACAATGGAAAGCTACCCAGCTATAAGGTGGGATAATCTCGAGGCTCTTGTAGGTAAATGGATGCAACTGAAGATCTTGCTCATGGGTGAAATGGTTTGGACTCATATGGGTGAACACTGAGTTAGCTCCCTATCATACAAAACTAAAAGTTAGTGGGATCCAAAAATCACAATAGATATTATTAAAGTGATGGGGTGGAAATGCCTAAAAAGGGAAAATAGTAACTACTGTTAATTTCTTATTATCTTGTTTTAAATTCTTGTATCATTTTCATAATTTTGCTAGGTTTGGTTTTATTCTGTCTTGTTTTGTTAGATTTTACTGTGTCTGATGGTAATGCAGCTATTTTGAAGAAAACAAGAGGCATTATGGTAGCTATTGCTGATTTCTTGTCTTGTTTTGCAGTCTTGCATCACTTGCATTGTTCTGTTCTGATTTGCTATATTGTTTTGTTTTTTTTTTGTTTTATTCTCTTAAAAAATTAAATGAAGGAGCAAAAAATAAATAAATAGAAATAGCATTCAAAATGCTTTGTAGGTGGCCCTGCTACCCTCAAATATAAAAGTATATTATGTATTTCCAATTTGCTTTCCTTCATTTATTTTCTTGTATTTTTCTCCCTTCATGTCTAAATGTGTTGTCCTTGCTTTGTGTGAATACTGAATGTGGGAAAACAAAGGCCCATTTGTCATGTTATAGACTGAGCACACCTCAGGTATAATGAAATGCTAGCCTGGGCAACTCTCATCATTTATTCAGATATCTCATCACTTTATTCTACCATTCTGTGCAGTTCTCCTCCTGCTCTTTATGACCCCACAGTATTATCTACGTAACATTGTGTAATTAGTACTTTCAAGCAAATCTTTCTGTACTACCCTGCTCTTGTAATTTCCTGAAAAATACACAAAAACAAAAACAAAAAAACCTTCTGATTTATTCCTCAATCTCAGCTGAGTGAATACACTCTGAAAACAAAAGTCATATGCAGAGGACAGGAACAATTAATGACAGAATCCTTCAGTACAAGAGGTAACAGAGAGGAGGCAATTCTATCCCATTATGTGGCTGGATGCCATTCATGATATCATGATATCTCAGCACTGATGTGTTGCTAAAAATTTCTAAACCCAAATGTTTCATAAAATTGAATTCCTTATGCAGTATAGTACTTTCCCTAATTAGATAATGCTTTTCTTGTTACAAAGTAGAAGTATTTTGCTTTTATATATTTATTTTATCTGTATGGCAATTATGATGAGAGTTGTAATGCTGAAATGGGGTTCTGTCTAGAATATTCTATAGTCACTTCTTCTGCTTCTATTACGATCTTACCTGTCATTCAATACTCATCTAACTCCACCACCACCATAAGTGAGGTCACTCCCATCCACATGCAAGATTCTGGCAGTCTGTGAGGCTCAGGCTTGCTGGGGATCCCCTCCTGGGGATCATTGTGCTCAGAGGAAGGGACTCTGATTTCCTATGTGAGGCAAAGAGAAGTATAGAAAACACCCCTAACCTAGTTCCTAGTATTTCTACCTCTAATTGGATATGAAACTTTTGTGTAGAAGACCTAGGCATTGTGTTAGTCTGGATACTTCAGAGATACAAAACCAACTGTGTGTGTGTGTATGTGTGTGTGTGTGTGTGTGTGTCTGTGTTTCTGCCTATAAAGAAGAAAAGAGAGAATGAGAGTTTATAAAATATGCATGACTACAGAGGCTGAGAAGTCCCATGATTTGTCACCTGCAAGCTGAAAATCCAAGCAAGTGGATGATACATGTTCTAGTCCAAAAACAACAAAAGAACAATGTCCCAGTACAAACAGTCAGCCAGAGAGAAAATTCTCCCCTCTCTGCATTTTGTTCTATTTAGGTCTGTAATGAATTGGTTGATGCCATTCACACTGGGGAGAGCAATATGTTATACTCAGACTACCAATTCAAATGCTAACCTTATCCAGGAATACCTTATTATGATCTGTATCTAGAGGTTCCCCCAAAAGTCTCATGCAATCTTAGGGTTTTTTCAGAGGTGGCTGTCTCCAGAATGTGTAATGCTAGGATTAAGGGTTTATAATTAGTAAACCAGGCTACTGATTGGTTTGGCATTGCTCTGGCTAAGATTAAGGGTATGAGTATTATACCTGCCCTGAGGTGGGTAGCCTGTATACAATGTAGACAAGAGAAATTCTTGGTTATCTACCTTGGTGCTTTTGCTATCTTATGGGAGTCATGAACTATTTTTCCTCTGAAATCTCTCTCTGCCAAGCCATCCTGCCCTGGGGCCAGCCAATGATGGACTGAAACCTCCACAAACTGTGAACTAAATAAACCTTTCCTCCTTTAAATTTGGGTATTGGGTATTTTGTCTCAGCAATGACAGAAAAGTAACTAAGGCAATCCTTATAGACATACTCAAAAATAAAATTTAATCAGGTACCTAAGTACTCCTGAACTCAGTCACACTGATACATAAAATTAACCATCACAGCCTCTATTTGATTTCTTCTCCTGGCAAAGGAAAAGTCAGATTAAATCAAAGTTTTCCAGGATATTCTTGTTGTTCCTGGAGAAAAACTGGTATTAAAATTCTTTTTAAGGTAAGAATTTCTGTTGTGGTGCATGCCTGTAATCCCAGCACCCAGGAGGCTGAGGTAGGAGGATCACTTTGAGTTCTAGGCCAGCTTGTACTATACAGTGAGTTCAAGGCTATCCTAGCCAATACATTGTGAGACCTTGTCTTAAAAACCCCAACCAAAAAAAACAAACCCATAAAAATAAGAATTTCTCAGAACTACAAATTAAAATAAAAAAATGTCTGTGAGAAGTACACAATATACAGTATACACTCAATGTGTTTGACCATTGTATTAGTTAGGGTTCTCTAGAGAAACAGAATCAATATAAAATGTGTGTATAATTACACAGAAGGACTTGTTAGGTAGGCTTGTAGAGTCAGAAACCAAAAAGACCCAGTGGCTGTCTGCAGAATCAGAGGTGGAAGCATCCAAAATGGCGTCTGTGTCAGGGGGAGTCAGCGCATCCAGCGACAGCTGAAGACTGAAGGCCTGGGAGCTCCGTGGAGTCACCAGGGGGAGTCTGTGTCAGAAGGCAGAAGTCTTCTCTGGAAGACTGAAAGAGCTAGAGACCAATATCCACAGGCCGTAGCAAACGCCTCCACAAGGAAAACATTTCCTGATTTCTCTTTCTATTCTGTCCAAGCTACAACCTATTCATTGCTACCACCCGCATTTGAGGTGAGTCTTCCTCTTGTGTGCAGACTTACACATCGATCATCCACAGATACACTCCGAATTTACTAGTGTGCTGGGCAGTACTTACTCCAGTCAAATGACAAAGCACAATGATCACAACCATGAAACTTTTGAGACCATTGAATGCCTACCAAAACAATCCAGAAAACATTGAACTTTAGTCTTTAAGATTTCAAGGATGGGACCTATTATAGCCCTGCAGAGGCATCAGCTGCTCTTGTCATATAACCCACCCCTTTTCCAACAGTTGTAAATCATGCAACAATGTATTTTATTATGAATGAGGTGTTTAAATGCTTTCAGTTTTCTCTGTACAGAGGCAAAAAGTAAGGACACTGTTCAATATGTTTAGCATATTATAAATTGCAAATATGATCACTGCTCAGGAATTATCTCTCAAGTTTGTTTAAATCAGATTAATTTATCTGCCTACCCCCAAGAATGTGGAGAGAAACATAATAGACTTCCATCATTTGAGACTTCATTCACCACCACTTACTAACTCTCATCTAAGCTGGATCAGCAGCGTATTTCTCACCAAATATCACTAAATATTCAAGAATATTTCCGTCCTTGCCTTCAGCTACATAAATCTGCAAAATATCTCATATATTCTTAGTTATCCACAGAAAATGTATTGCTGCCTTTGTTAGCTTTCTGTTACTATTTTTAAAAATCTAAGATAACTGACTTCTAAATAGAAAAGTTTTGTTCTGACTCACAGATCTGGAAGTTCTAGCCTATGATCACTTGGCATCATGGCTTTTGGACTTGTGGCTAGGCACAGCATGGGAGAAGCACATGATAGAGCAAAATAACTGCCTCAATGACTGGGAAGCAAGGTGGGGGGGGATCCCAAGGGATAGTAGTGAGAATTCAAGGACACATCCTAGTGACCCAAGGACCCAGTAGACTCTCCTCTTAAAATCTTCACTGCCTCTGCACAGCTGAGGACCAAGCCTCCAACACTTGGGCCTTTAAGGAATGTTTCAAATCTAAACTATGACAACAGCCTGAGAGGAAATATTAGTGAAAATAAGACTCTGGTTTTCATCAGCAATGATTTTACTCAAGACTTTTTTCTGGATGATCTTCCCAACGATCATATTGTTACCCAGTCAGCAGACCAGAGCCTGCTCATTTCCTCTGCCATCACAGCTTCCCGCCAACGTAGGGCTCCCAGAGAAGCCTTCTGTTAAATCTTATTTTGTTTTTTTCACATAACTTCTTATATTTCCAGTTATAACATGAGTAGCTTATATTCTGGACTCATGTCCTATACTTTTGTATTTACACAAGTAGGAAAGTGAATAGTCTCAGAAACGGTTCGTGACACCATTCCTGCCCCTTTTGGTTTTTATATGATGTTCTCATTGCTATTACCTACTCATCTACCCCTGTAAAACAGTAGATTCCTCTCTGTTTTACCTGTGCAAATTCTACACAGTAATATGCACTTCGGCAACTTGTTTACTGAGCCTTTTTCTTTTTCCTTTTTATTTTTATTAGTACATATTTGCAGTACATGATTACATTTATTGTGAGGAGTTGGCATAATCACATGTCACATCTTAATTCTTTTGATCCTCCAATCTAAATGCCAAAAGCCTTGATTGCTCCTTCTTTATGTTATCTCATTTCTCATCAGCATCTGCACATTTTTCTTATTTTCCAACTGAACTCTGTGTCCTTGGAAACAGAGATAGCATCTTACTAATCTGTTTTTTCTCATGGTTCTTATTCAGTGTTTGTGGAAATGAATTGAATACATGAGTCTATATCAGTTTCTGCTATGTAACAAACCATCCCAAAACTAAGTGCTTCAAAATAGTTACCAGAAGTTAAGCAACTCATGATTTTTAGTGCAAAAATTGGGCCAGGGTCATCTAGGAAATTTAGTGTCCTGTGGTGTTGACTTATTTGTGCATGAGCAGTAGCTGCTATTCAGAATGGTGACTGTATAGGGTTGGAAGGCTGTCGCTTAGGGTGACTTGGGCAACTAGGCCACATGTCCCTCATTATTTAGCAAGCTAACTGAGGCTTTTTCCTATGAAAGATGTCAGGATTCAGAGACAGCAAGTGGTATCATACCAGGCTCCTTTAGACCGAGATTTAGAATTGGCATAACATCATTTTTGCCCTGTCCTCTTGGCCAAAGAAGGTCTCAAGGCAGCCCAGGGTCAAGAAGTGAAATGTAATCTCTACTTGTTGGAAGCAGCTGTATAGTCATATTACCAAGCTAATACATACGTGTAAAGGTGAGAAATTGTTGCTACTCTGCCATCTCCCCCGTAGCTTTTCCATTTTGCAAGTTCAAAACTCTTGGAGAACACTCACTTCCCAGCACTCAGCCACCTCTCAGCATGTCCTCCTCTTTCATAAAGTCATTTACCAAAGATCTACCACAGACAGATCTACTGCTAAGAATAGAAACACTGGGCATGGAAATTTGGACAAATGTGTGGACATGTGAACTGGGACAATTAGACATCTAGCATCCAGGTAGGCATATCATCTCGCTCTGTTTTGTTCAATCACACATACGTAGGGCCAGGAAATCATAAACCATTGAACTCTGTAATAAACTTCGGATCATCTAATCCAGCAGTTGCAAAATGAAATGCCTCAGGGACCTAATAGATTAGATGAATGATTAAAACTCAGTTTAATCAAGATGGAGCAGGAAGGACTGATTGGTAACTTCTCTAACTAAAACATCAAAATACCCTGCTTTTAAAAAACATTTTACAGAACAAGGAAATATATGTGCACACTCAACTCAGATTCTCTAGCTTCCATTTTGTTATTTCTACTTCCATTGCCATTCAATTATACGTTGAAAACTTAAATCCCAGAGAGATCACGACATTTTGCCAAAGATGGTCAGCAGCAGAAATAAGACCACAATTCCAAGTCTCTTGCTGCTTGATGCTGGGATCAACACTGCCTAGAGTATAATTTTTACAAGTTTTCTTCCTGATGGGAAGGCTAGATTCAATCATTTCACAAAATAGTTGCCTCATGGGTTTTGTCAGAATAGTAAAAGCTCTTCTGGAAAGTGGTTGTCTCGTGGGAGTGACTTCCAGGTCTGACTTATGAAAGAACGACAATTTGATTTGTGGCACTCACCCGTGGGAGTGCGAGTATGCCTGCCATTTCCTCTCTGCAGGTAGGAGGCCGAGGGATGCTATGGCAAAGCAGTCAGTGAGTTCACACTGATAAATGCCACTAGCCTGGGCATGGGCTGTGCATGCAGAAAGCACAGGAGACAAATTTGACTTTACCTTTTTGGCCCTGCAGAAGGTATGGCTAGGCAGAAGTAGAAATGGCAAAGCAGAACAAGAAAAGAAAGAAATCCAATAAAGCTCCCATCACTCCTGGCTGGAAACTGATGTTTAACCTGTCTTTCCCTTGAACCTGTTGGTCTGTTGCGTTCTTGTTTTTAAACTGCTCAGGTTTGTTCATTTATGTCCTTGATGGGAAAAGGGCTACTTTTTTCAGGAAAGAGAAGGAGATAGAGCCAATGTGTAAAGAATGAGGAAAGATTTACCACTCAGGAGAAAATGTTTCCAACAGAAAATCACGCACAAAGTAAATGAAAGAAAACAAGCCACAATTCAGCCTGCTGCCTGGCTTCCAGGCATTGGTAGCCTTGTGATCTTTTGGAGGGTTAGAGGACTCACCACACGTCTGTCCATGATGGTCACAAACAGATGCCTTTGGTCCAAGCCTGCATATCACCTCAAAGCTACCATCTCTGCTCTTGTCCATGAAGAATTCTCAGTGAATTTTCAATGATGAAACTAGCAGATGAAAAAAATTATTTAATTCTAATTTCTTTTTTTCTATTAAAAACATGAAAGATTTCAATAAAATAGATATAGTAAACGACGGATTGGACATTGGGTGTATAAATGTACAAAATAACTTGAGATAACAAATGAATGACTTTGGAGTACCTTCTAAAAGCTGAACTTATATACTTTGGTTCAAATAGTCAACTAATTTTAGCCCAAACTAGCACAATCAGGAAACCTGACAGGCCAAGCTCATTTCTTCCAAAGGATTTTATAATATCTATTCAAGAAGGAATGAAAATGTTAGCTTGTCTTGAGTCCATCTGATGTAATATAGAAAGAAAAATCTAAAAAGCAAACCATTTTAGGACAGGTATTGCCCCTGAGTGTTTTTGGAAATGTACACACCCAGGTAGTGTCAGTTACAATTTACCCTCTGGCTGAACAATATCCATCCAGCTCTCTGTGGCTGTTTAAATGTGATCTTCCAGTGCACTTAAACGAAAAGCAGAAATGTGCTATTTACATGGTCAGAAGACTTAGGCACTGTTCCAGATTTTCTAAGAATTGAGCCTGTGACCTCCTACATCCTAGGCTTTATTTTTTTAAATGAGAAACTTCAGCAAAAATGTATAAGGATCCTTTTAGCTTGATATTGAATTTTCCTTGATTTCTGACATAGTGTTTATTCATTTGGACATTTTTTGATTTTTCTCACTCACTTAACAAATTTTATTAAGCCCTACCCTATTTTATTAAGTTAGTCCAGCATTAGAGGGGAAAATATAAAGTAGTGAACAAAGAAAACTGAGTCACTCTCCTCATGGAGCTTCCATGCAAGACAATGAGGGAGATTAACAGGACTTCTGACATACGGGCTGATTTCTGAGGTTAGTGGGAAAGAATCTAGATAATTTTTCTGAGTTTTTGTTGGGTTTTCCCAAGAGCATTAGTGATCTTGTTAAATTAGGGTTATAATCTAAATGACCTCCTCTGGCAGCCAGAACATGCTCTAAGGGGAATTGGTTGGGATTAGGACCCCCGTTTAGAGTTCAGGTAGTCAAATGCGCTGTTGAAGGGTTATGGCATAGATCTTGGGTTCAAAAACACCAGTTGAGAAGCAGAATCATTTTTAGAAGCTTCCAAGTGAATCAGATAATTTCAGAAGTTCTTATTTTGCAAACTATTAGAAAGTATATAGAGTTTAGAGTTTGTAAACAGAAAATTCTACCTTGAATCTTTTAAAAAGGTTATGTATGACCTTCAATAAGTCAAGTAACTTCTCAGTTTCTTCTTGTGGAAAATGCGAATTAATAATGTCTACATGCCAACGCCACTATTAACTTCAAATAGAAGTAAGTACTAGTGTTTTACCGAGGCAAATGCCTTACACATATCAACAATGCTATTATCATTCACAGTTCTTCAGGCAAGAGGAAATTGACAGTGTTTATGCATTTTGATTAGCTGTCACAGTTTGTAATTGTATATACATGTGCTTGATGGACTAATTGGTCCTTTTACTCACAGCCCAGCATCCTGCAGACTCCTGAGAGTTGAGACACAGTCTTTTGATCACCACTGTTTTCTTAGTCTCTTATCTAGTTTCTGTTACATAGTATGTACTAAAATATTCAATAAACAAACTGGAAAGACAGAAAAAAAAGAGAAAACAGGGTAAGTAGATAATGGAAGAAAGAAAGGGAGGGAAGGTTAAATTTTTAGAAAAGTACACAATGCAATTAAAATGTTATTCCTTAAGTTGTAGCCAAATACTACATGTAGCTTAGTGCTGTTCTTTTTTTTTAATTATTAGGTTTATTGGGACATTTTAGTTATACATAATGATCACACTCATTATAGGGAATTTGTATCTGCATATGACATAACTTGATTCCTTTTTTTTCCTATTTCCTTACCTTCCCTTTGACCCCTCCTCCCTTCCTTTTTAATAAAATCTTTGTTTCCATTTCTTCCACTAAGAGTTTAAAATAAATTATTACTATTATTTTTCATAGTTCCTTTGTGAATTCTTATGTATAACTGATTGTTAGGTTTAATTCTCAAAACAATTCTTGTGATGATACTATTTTGGTCTCCATATTACAGATGAGGAAATGAATATTTAGCAACACTAAATAACTTGTTCAAGTTAAATAGTAAATAAGTGATGGAAATGGATAAAAGTTAGATCATATAGTCTAACTCCTGTACCAGGTTATTCTCCACTAACTTTTTTAAATTCAAATTTTTAAATTCAAATTACCCAGAGTAAACTTGCTGTGAAGCTGAATGACTGAAGATACACTATGTGCAGGAAGGAAAAGGAGACTTTTGAAGTTCTTTTTCATTGAAAAGCACATCATACAAAAGAAAAGAGGGAGAAGGACACCATAAGGTCAATGGATGGGAGATACTGTAATATACTGCTAGGCTGTTTCCAATAAATTCTAACCCTAAATAAATTATTTTTCAAATACTCAATAAAAAAGAAGCAGGAGTTATTTAAAGACATGGCCAGCTAAAATGACAAATGGTATACTATTTCAATTTCTCTCAGGCACGCAAGTTTTAGCTGAATAAACATAAAAGAAATCAATCTACATGGTGCAAATGTGGGGGAAAAACTTCTGAATATCTATTTCAGCAATAATAAAAGACATCTACTGCTCTAAAACAGCTAGCTCATTGAAAATGGATACAGAAACCACAAGAGAAATGCATGATGGGAAAGCCAAAAACCTCTTCCAGTAAATTCTAAACTATTGACATTCAATAAAGGGCATATTCTTTGGGAAAATAATTCATAAAATGTTTCTGCAAGGCCAACTGAACAAAATAAAACAATACTAACAAAATATCCTGATAAAGATAAGTTTTGCTTTTGTCCTTCTGTGGTTCACAGAAACCCCAGATCCTAGCATGGTTTTCAAATATTAATTAGCTTTTAAATATCCCAAATGGCAAAATTTATATTGTCGTATTACATACAAAACCTGCATGGAAATCTGACAGCACCAAACCCTGTAACCAAAAGTTGACCAAGACATATTTTGAGGAAAACCAAAGGTCACTCCAAAATTTAAGACCTCATTTCCTAGTCTTAGCAATCTTAGTTTAGGAAATGCAGCTAAAACACTTTGGTTGTCAAAATCTTCAAGATCATTCGTCTAGAGGTAAGCAAATATAGTACAGAGAAACTTTTTTGATTGCACAATGGAGTCATATTTTTGTTTGTTTGTTTTACTTTTGAATTTGTTGCTAACATGAAAATTCCAAAAGTTGAAAACTGGATTTTGTTTGTTGAAAGAGTGAGAAATCAAACCAATAGTACTCCCAGGTTGAGTGCAAACAATCTGCTACATAGAGAGGGTTGATCCTCTCCAGAGAAGGCTGTGTTTTCTAGACTGCCACAATTTCTGTTAGGCCCTGTTATCTTTCTCCTGCATTTCTTTGTATCATCAGTATGGGCGCTGTGGCCTAACCTTTCAGATAAAGCACTGAGAGTCAGCATGTTTTAATCAAAGTCAAGGAATTAGTACAGTATGAAGATTGGGCCCCAGACCTAAGAATTCTAGTGCTTTAAGTTCAGCTCAGTTTATGTTAACAGCTCTCTTAGGTTCTCTGGGATATAGCAATCACTTGCAAACACCCAAATCATTCAATTCACTGAACTCTACTGCTTTTACTACTTGTAACTTTATAATAGTGTTATTTATATGCACTCATTTGGCCTTTTATTCATTTATTAACTTAGTATTTATTGAACACTGACTGTATGCTTGAAACTGTGCTACTTCTTGGGGATATAGCAATGAACATATGTTACAGTCTGGTGAAAAAGACAGGTAAATCTTAGTTCCTCAGACACCTTGTAAACCTTACAGGCAGAACCAAATCAAATTTATTTTTAGGGTATCACTCAACAGAACAATATAAACATGTAAGTGACTATACAGAAAAAATAATCACTTCTTCACAACAACCCTAAGAAGTAATCATGGGTCAAACTATGTCTGTTTACCAGCAAATGTTTCATGGCACTGTTGTTAAGTGAAGTGGCCAAAGCTACTAAACGGTAGAGATATATTTGTTCATATATCATTAAAACAAACACATATCTTTCTACAAGGTGTTTTACCAGCAATTCATAACTAATAACAATACTGTATGAAGAACATTAATTCCTGCTGGTATTCATCACTTTTACTGTACCACAGTGGTCTAGTTCTAGGTCAACTGCTAATTAGTTGTGCCATCTTGGTTATACCACTTAAGTGACTTCCACTATCTTCACTGATAAAGTGTGATTTTGGATAAGATGAAACTCAGTGCTCTTCATGTAGTTAAAAACCTATAATATTTAGAAAACAAAGGAATAATTTTATTTGTGAAGTGTAATGATTTTATTCATTTCTTGGTGACTTTATTATCTTAACAAGATCTCTGTAGAGGCAATTATGTGCTGGCAGTTTAAATAAACTATAGCTAATATAGCATAATAATTGAATTGATAAATTTTGACAGACGCTCAATTCAGTTTTAACAGAATAATGGTAGTCCCAATGTGTTGATTGGTTTCATTGTAATGAAGATATTAGTATCTAATAATACTGTTTTCACCATCTAGATTATGGATGAAAAACAAATCATACTTTGATTTTGAAAGGTAAATCATACTTTTATTTTCAAATTTCAGATTATACATATATTTATTTATTTTTTAAAAAGGAAAAAAGAAAAAAAGTGTAAAATAACACAGAATTACAAAAAATAACAGTAAGAAATCAACACTAGTTAATATATTACATATTGTTATCTTAGAAATAGTTCAAATTATAAAATCTAAGCATAAAAAGTGAACCATCAATGACAGCACAAACTTCTTTTTGATGAATTAACAGTGAATTAGAAGTATGGTTATCTATGTTGCACACTTAAACATACATAGTTATATGTGTATACCTACAAGTTGTCCTTTCCTTTTGAGCACTTTCTTTCCCATCAACCACAAAATGGATGAAAAAGATGTATTTTTATACAATGAACTATTACTCAGCTATAGGAAAGGATGATCTTGAGGCTTTTATGGAAGCAACTTGAGACTATACTCTTAAGTGAAATAAATCAGACTCATATTTGTAAATATTATATTGTCTCCCTAGTATAAAAAATAAATTATAATAAAAACTGAAAGAGTGATAAGATCCAAAACGTACAATAGATATTATAATAATGAAAGGGAAAGAAAGTGCTCAGATTATATTTTGAATTATAATTATATTGAAATTATAATGACAAATCTTAAGTTACCAGTTCTTTTAATTAACTTAGTATACATAAAGGTAACTTCTTTGCATTTTGAAGTTCTTTTGTAGCATTTTTGAAATGTTACCAGTTTTTTGTGATAGTATCTTTATTATATTCCTTTGGAAGCACAGGAAGTTCTATTTTGGTTTAAAACTACTTAATATTAATATCTTCTGTGGACATTAAAGGGCTATACAGACTCTGGAAATCTTCGAATCATTGTATTTTATTATGCATAGTAAAACATCGATAGATGGGAAACTAATTGAAGGTTATACAGGTCATAATAGAAGGCTCTTAACTTCCAGAAAATATTTTGGAAAAAGTCTCAAATGTACACCTCCCACCCTGGCTTCTCTTGGGCACTTTTCCCTTGATAGGGCCTATGTAATCCTTATAGCAAAAGAAGGGATGAAATATGACTATTGTCAAGATGAGTGTCAAGTGGTAGATATCTAAGTAGGTTTGAGCAGATTCTGTGAAAAAGACAGTTTAAATGTTCCCATATTAAATACTACACAAACTAGGCTCAAGATTTCAGTACCACTAATTTGTTTCCACAACCTCTACTGAGCAAAACCCTGTTAGCAATCCTTTTAGCTCTCCTTACATCCTAGACTCTTGTTCTGACTCTATTAAACACCCAGTTCTTTTGCCATATGCTTTGTATATCTTTGATGAAAATTAATGTCTCTATTTCTTTGAGATTGTGTTTTGAAACTGGACCATGAGGATGATAATAAAAACAAACATGTTCCTCATTCATGATGATTTCTAGTCCTGTCACCACAGCCCTAGTTATAACTAGGTAACAACCATACAAGATTAACTTTATGGCATTGTTATAGTTCACTTTTATCCCACAGCTCACATTAGACTGGAAACAAATATTCCATAATTAGCTGGCAGAAGTTGGAGACAGAAATATTTGCAAAGTTTGCTTTTCTGCAAAAACAGACAAAATTGGGTTAGGAGGAAGAAGGAGAGATGAGACAGGTAATTTAAGTATAGGAGGAGAGTTATTACTTAAAGTAGAGGAACCCCATCTAGAGAAAGAAAATGAGTTGGAAGCTACGTGATAACTCCTGGGGCCCAATTCACTGGTTTACTGACTCCAAAATCACCATCTTGTTACACTTCCCAAGATCCTTATGCCTTGTGCATCAAACAGAAAGTAGGAAATTTGTGTGGAATTGAACTCATGACCCACCACCATGGGAGAGGACAAGTCCATTGGTTATGTACCTCAGGATAAGAGTGCTGATAAGCATCACAGCATCTTTTTGTACACTACTTTAAATGGACTTTTCCTTTCCCAACTTTGAGCTTTTGGTCATGCCACCCAATCACCAGGGTGACCACAAAGTTCAGTTTTTCCAGGATAACTCAGTTTATTTTTAATATAATTAATAATAAATATCTTTTTCTGTCTGTCCCTTTCCTGTTATTCAAGTGTGAACAATAAATTATCATCTTACTAATGTCCATTTTTTTACTTTTAAGAATATTCTCTATGGGAAAAGATGGTGGATGGAACACTAAGCAGCAGAGTAAACAGCCTCTCTGAGAGAAACAGCCCGGATGCTGGAATACAGCATCCTGGAGAAGCCTAGATGGAAAGAGATGGATCCTCTCGACCAAGGAAGAAACTAAACTGAGAATCAAAGCCAACAGAGAGAATAAAAAAATGAAAAGAAAAACTCGAACAGAAGGCAGTAGTGGGAGGCACTTTAACTGGAGCAGGTCCCACTGTGTGCGACGCACCACTGGGATCTGGAGACACAGGGTCATGGTGCAGCTGGGGTTGGGCAGCCTGAAGTCCTCAGCAGGGAGACTCAGTAGTGGAGGGGAGTGGTGGACCAGAAAACTGCACTGGCTGGCGGTGAGTATGGAAGATTCAGTCCTCCCGCAGGAGTGGGCAATTGGCTGAGTTCCATTTTGGAGTCAGGCAGGATAAGCCCAGAACCAGAACTGCACCTGGCTTCATTCAGCTACTGCACAGAGCAGATTGGTGAAAATTGCTGGGACTGAGTCTCACACCTGTGTGTGATCCAATAGCCAAGGCCAAGGTTTCCCTAAAGCTATCCCCAACCAACCCCACCTGCATGGCACACACTAATGTGGGGAAGACTCCCTGTGGTTAACCAGCTTGGAAGGGAGGGGCCAGCCTGCCTGCCCCTGCTTATCCTCCAGTAGTCACCAGCAGACTGGGGAAAGCAGCAAACAACAGAAATCCCCATCCAGCATGCTTCAGAGTAATTATAACCAATACAGGAAGTGCTGGGGACCCCACTACCCACTTGTCTGGAAGAAACCAGGAACATGACAAGAGAAAGAAACAAAAGGCAGTCTCTAACCTCCAACCCAAACAATACTGTCCCAGGAGAGGTAAACACAGAGAGACTGGGAGTTACACACCTGCAGTTTCTTTTTATTTTATTTTAAAGAGGGTAAAATTAAACACAACAAAACAAAAAAATGGAACACAAGAAAGCAATGTAAGAGATATAAATTTCAAAGCATGACAATCAGAGATCTTCACTTGCTATCATATTGTCTCTTGTTTTCTTACAAATAGTTGTCTATATCTTCACATACAGAGAATTCACACAAAACAATATAGTATGGAACTGATCTGAACAGGATGAGGAAGGCGTTTCAGGTCTTCAAGACAAGACAATACGGAAGTCAACAATGGCTGTCATAGTGTCTCTCATTCTCTTCAAAACAGCTGTCCATACCTTCATGTATGTTGAACTTAAACAAAACAAAATAGGCTAAAATCACTCTGAACAAAGAATGATAGTATTGCTGGATTTCATATCATGACGCTACGGAATCAGCACTGGATACTGTAGTGTCTCTTTTTCTTCAGAGTAGTTCATTTCATCATGTGTTGTATAATTGGTTCTCATAAGCTGTTTATAAGTTCTACACATGCATGAGTCTCTACATGCATATCTATCCTTTCTGTATTAGAGGGGAAAAAATAAAGCAAGACAAAACAAAACAAATTCCTAGAAAAACATGAAATGAAAAAGTCACATAAAACCATAATACAAGGTGATCTACAATGCTTACTATGATGGCTCAGCAGTATATAACAATATTAATAAAACCGAAACATTGGAGACATTATAAGACTTCAAAAGCAGGTAATAATCAAACCAGAGTGGGTATCCTAGTGAATCGTGTCATCTTCAGTGTAATTGCCTATACTCTTAGACTTCATACTATCAAATCATAACAGATTCGAATAAAATCAGTCAATAAAAAACAGCAATCTAACAAACCAGATTCTAATAAGATCAGTCATAATAAGACAGTGTAAGTTATACAGGACTTCAGATTAAGTTAATAGGAAATTAAGGTGATTACCATAATATGTCCTGCTATCTTTTGGATAGCTGTCCATGCCCTCAAATCTAGTGTAAGTAGACAAACTGGAACAGAATGTAGTACATCTAAACAGAGTGGTGAGAATAATGTAGATTTTAAATCTTGTTACCCAATTAACAATATCCTCTACCTTCCTTTTCTAGACAATTCCTCCCCTTTCACTCACACAGGGTGCACTGCACATTTTGGGTCCCACTAACTCCCTCAGTTTTTAGATTGGGGGGAGCAACCTGCTATTCATCCTAACTGGTTCTGAACCTTTTGACTCCTGGGCTTGATCTCAAGTTGTATTCCTTTACTATAAAAGCCTCAAGGTTTTCCTTTGTTATAGCTGAGTAGTTCTCTACTGCACAAAAGCATCATGTCTTTTCAACCTATCCACCTACAGTTTCTAAAGCAAAAGCATCTTACATAAAGAAACAACTTCATGAAATTATAAAAGAACTTAAACAGCAATACTAATATAAATAAAGGAAGATATAAGAAAAATAATAAAAGAAATGCTAAGCACCTCTCAAGAAGACACAGATGGAAGAATAGAGGAGCATAGAAAAAGGAGGGAAACCTTCAATGAAGAATATAAAATGAATTTAGAATACATGAAACAAATTAAGAGAGATTACTAGGAAATTGAAAACTCCATTGAAAGCTGGCAAAACTGCTAGCAAGAAACTAAAGATACACTATCAAACCTTGAAGACAGGTTTGCAACTTGCAAGTGTGAAAGGAAAGATATCCTAAAAATAACAAGGAACCAGGAAGTAATACAAAGGTTAGAAGATGACAAAAGGATCTATAATTTAAGAATAAAAAATGTGAGTGAATAAGCTGGAGTAAACACAAATGAAATACAAAGGCTATTCACAGAAATAATTAAAGAAAACTTCCCAAGTATAGGAAAAGAAAATTATATTCATATATATGAGGCATACAGAACTCCAGCCAGCTATAACCAAAATAAATCTACACCCAGACATATAATAGTCAAGATCCCAGAAATTCAACACAAGAACAGAATATTAAAGGCTGTCAGAGAAAAGAAACAGATCACCTATAAAGGAAAACCCATCAGAATCATGACAGACTTATCGACACAAACCATCAAATCAAGAAGAGCTTGGACTGAAGCATTCCAAGCCCTGAAAAAATAAAACCTCCAACCCAGGTTGATGTACCCTGCAAAACTGTGTCTCAAAATTAATGGAAAAACAAGATGCTTCCATGACAAAAGGAACTGGGGGAGTTCATGACCACCAAACCAACTCTACAAAAAATACTGAAGACCATTCTAGAGAGAGAGAAAAAAGACCTTGGTTTCAGGAACAGTGGCAGAGGGGTCTCACTGAATGGGGCAGACAGTGTAATGAAGGGGAAAAGTAGACAATGAACAGCAGAAAAATAGCATGGCAGAGATGAAGAAGAGAAGGTTGGCCATAATCACTAATATAGATGGTCTTAATACACTAATAAAAAGAAACACAGGCAAAGTGGAAGGGAAGGCAGTGGACGTGGTTAATCTTGTATCATGATTTGAAGCCCATATTGTTTTCATCACTGTTTAGTGTGATTATATTCTTTTCCAGTTTATCTACTTGTACTAGATTTGATGGCATGGGCAGTTATTCCAAAGATAGCAGGATATACCATGGTAACCATTTTTGATTTCCTATTAACTTCATTTGAAGCCCTGTGCTGATTTCACTGTCTTGTTTTGACTGATTTTATTTGAATTTGTTTTCTTTGATCATTGTCTTGTTTTGACTGATTTTATTCTAATCTGTTTTGTTTGATAGAATCAAGTCCGGGGGTATAGGCAATTACTTTGAAGACAATAAGATTCACTATAATACCCATTCTTATTTGACTGTTTTCTTCTTTTAAAGTCCTATAATATCTCCAATGTTTTGTTTTTATTGATTTTGTTCTGTACTGTTTTGTTTAATTTTTTTATGCCTAATGATACAAGCATTTCTTTTGAAGATAACAAGAGGCATTATGGTAACCATTGTTGATCACCTTATATTTTGGTTTTACGTCATGTACTACGTCCATGCTTTTGTTTTGACTGACCCCATTTTGTTTGTCTCATTGGGTTTTATTCTCTTTAAAATAAAAAAGAATATTCTCTATTCTTCAGTGTAGAGCATAATTATCATCTTTTATAAGAAGCCTTTGTAACTTCAAACCTTACCATAATCCTTATTTCTTTTATTTCATAACTGTCTGAAAGGATATAGTATTATAAAATAGCAATTTATGTATATATTCTTTCCTCTCCTAGACTTATAAGATCTAGGATCATATTATTCTTTTCAATTACACCCATACTAACTAACTATATACATATATATGATATATATGATATATAATATATTTCTAACCTTGTTTAAAATTATGCATGCTTTAAAATTTTACAGTCCTTGAATTAGAAAATGTGGCAACAGATTTTCTGTAAAATTTGTATTAGAATTAAATTAAAGTTTATATGCAAAGCATTTAACATATTGCCATCCAGTAAGTTTTATAATTGGCAGCCATTTAATGTTATTATAGTTATTATAAAGTATCCTGTTAGATTATCCATTGATACATTAATCAATTTTGTCTGTCTCCCTATCAATTTATCCATACATCTATTGCAGAATTTATCATGTATTATTTTAAATATATGTCACAGCACAAGAAAGATACACAATAACAGAGATAAGGATTTATAACAACATAAGCACAATCTTTGCCTTACATTATGACTGAGAGGTATAAAACATACTAAATTTCTGTTGTGTATGCAAAATTGATTTTACTTTTACAGATCATATCTGATAAGGGATTTTTATCTAGGATACATAAAAAACTTTTACAACTCAACAGTGAAAAGATAAGTAACCTAATTTAATCATGGTCAAAAGATTTGAGTAGGCAATTCTCTATAAATGATATATACTCAAAAATATACTTAAAAATGCTTGTCATCTTTTTTAACTATGGAAAATCAATTCAGAACCATAATAATATACCACTTCATATCCATGGAGTGGCTAAAGAAAAGTCAGTAACAGGTTTTAGTGAGAATATGGAGAAATTGAAACTCGTAAATATTGCTAGTGGCAAAGTAAAATATTTGAGTCACTTTGGGAAAGAATTTGTCTAAACAAAGAGTTATCAACAATTCTACTCCTAGATATATATCTAGAACAAATGAAAATATATTTTGTACACAGACAGTAATATGAAAATATTCACAGCAGCATTATTCATGACACTTCCAAAGTGGAATCAATCAAATATCTATTAAACAGTAAAAAGAGAAATTGAATGCAATATATTTATTCAATGGAATATCATTTGGTAATAAAAATGAACTAAGTACTGATACATGCTAAAACATGTATGAACTTTGAAGATATTAGCGTTTTGAAAGAAGGTAAAAACAAAGCACACTATTCTTTTTAATAAGAAAGGCAAACATATAGACAGAAAATAGAAATGTGATTGCTTTGGATTTGGTGTACAAATGGGGAGTGACTATAAATTGACATGAAGTGATGGATCTATACTTAAACAAATTGTGGCAATGAGTGTGCAACTCTACAATTCATATACTTCAATTCACCCACTTCAATACTTAAAATGAATGAACTTTATGGTATATAAATTATACCTCAATAAAATTGTTTAAAGGAATCCAAACTGGAAACCTACTGAATTACTAAATAGTGATGTAAGATACCTAGATGTGTTTCTGTGACTTACAGGTCACACTTTGCCTGAATCTCCAAATTCACTCTTCTCTCATTAATTAGGAAGAGATGCCAGAAAGATATGACAAATACATTGTAACTTCTGTGATTTGTTTTTAAGTGTGATATGACCTGGACTGTAGAGGAACAAGGAGGCTGAATTAGCCAGTCAGTGACTGGCTGTATATAACCATGGATAAATCACCTCACTTCAGAGTAAATTCTCTCAACTTTAAAATGAAAGTAGAGTACTGGTCAGCCTTCCTGTAGCTGGGAGAAATGCCTGACACAATTTAAAGGACAATAAGTTTATTCAACTCATGGTTTCAGAGTATGCAGTCCATGATTAGCTGAACCAAAGTAGGAAAGTCATGGTGTAAGGGAAAAATGGAGCAAAGCTGCTTAGTTCATGGTTGCTAAAAAGCAGAGTGGAGGAGCAGAGCCAGAGTCCAAGGGGCCAGGAACCAGAAATTGACCCCTACATATCCAGTCACATCCAGAAGTGTATGTTACTAACTTCTACACCATTCTTTTTTTTTCTTTTTTTAAATAATTTTATTTAAAGAGGAAAAAACAAAACAAAATAAAACAGAATAAAGGGTAGCAACAATACAGTATTCCAAGGAAAAAAGGAAAAGTACAACAACAATAAAGCCTAAGAAATTATTACTTGACTAATTACATACTGACTTCTTGGAAATAGTTGTTCAAATTACAAAGTTAAAACATGTAAAGTAGACATTCAAACAGTGAGACTGTTAGCAGTTCTGCTCCATGATCTGACAAAAACAACAATATGGTCATTCATCTTACCCACTCAAATATACATGCAATTATATCAATAGGGTAAAATTAAACACAACAAAACAGAGCAAAGCGGATCACAAGAAAGCAATGTAAGAGACAAAAGTTTCAAAACTAGACAGTTGGAGATATTCACTCTGTATCATATTGACTCTTGTTTTCTTCCAAATAGTTGTCCTTATTGTCACATACAGGGAATTCACATGAAACAACCTAGTATGGAATTGATCTGAGCAGGACGAGGAGGGCATTACAGTCTTCAAGACCAGACATTAGGGAAGCCATGAATGGCTGTCATAGTGTCTCTCATTCTCCTCAAAACAGCTGTCCATAACTTAAAGTGTGTTGAACTTAAACAAGGCAAAGCAAGCTAAGATCACTTTGAACAAAAAGTGATAGTTTTGCTGGACTTCACATCATGACATTATGGAATCAGCACTGGGTATTGTAGTGTCTCTTTTTCTTCAAAGTAGTTGTTTATTTCAACATGTGTTATATAGTTGGTTCTCATAAACTGTTTATAAGCTCTACACATGAGTGAGTCTCTACATGTATATCTATCATTTCTGTATTAGCAGGAAAAACAAAACAAAGCAAGATAAAACAATTCCTAGAAAAGCATGAGGCAGAAAAGTCACATAAAACCGCAATACAAGGTGATCTACAATGGTTACCATGGTGTCTCAGCAGTATATAATAACATTAATAAAAACAAAGCATTAGAGACATTATAAGACTTCAAAAGCAAGTAATAATCAAACCAGAGTGGGTATCTTAGTGAATCTTGTCATCTTCAGTG
>PVJX010011470.1:0-53412 GCA_004027295.1 Dolichotis patagonum | reverse complement strand
GTGTTTACATGATAGTCTGTAGGTCTATCTCTGCCTCTCTCTCTGTCTCTGTCCCTGTCTCTGTGTGTGTGTGTGTGTGTGTGTGTGTGAGAGAGAGAGAGAGAGAGAGAGAGAGAGAGAGAGAGAGAGAGAGGGAGAGAGAGAGAGGGAGAGAGAGAGAGAGAAGGGTTTCCTTTATAAAGACAGAAGCCATAGCAGTTACCAGGAAAATATCTTGCATTTGTTTGTAATGCACGTGGTTGAAGTTTCAGTTGTGCTGAAATACCACAGCAATTCAGGAGTTGGAAAGCTCCGCTGTCTGTCAGAACATGTTAGATACTGGCTCAACAGCAACCTGCTTACATGGTCACAGCAAATTTCTAAGCTATTTGCAAACTGTTTGGGAGTATGAAGTGGAAAAGCCTGAACAGTTTGTATAATTTTTTAAAATGTTACAATATCTTGGAAATATAGGTGGCTTTTATTTCTATTTTTGTTTTCTTTAAAATTAGAGCCTGGAAATATATTAAACTGGAGACACATAGACTCCAATTTATCAGAACATAAAAGCTGGACTAGGAAGACAGAAATGCCAGTGTATAGTGTGACAAATTTGAGAAGAAAGCTAACATAGTGCCCATCATTTTGCTATTTAGAATCTCTGTTCACTTAGAACAATTTATCTTTCATTCACCTCACAAGAAAGCATTATGTACCAGTTTATATGCAAAAAGCTTTCCTCTTACACACTTCCTATCCAACCAGCTTTGCCAAACAAAGTGGAGACTGCTTTTCCTTCTCTCCCTTGCATGCAGCACAGTTACCTTGCTCTTGGGATTTCCTAAAAGTGTTAAAATCTGGGAAGAAGGCAAGTAAGCTGGTTGGAACAAAGAATACTCTATCATTTTGGGCAATTAATGTTTGCCTCCAGTGCTGATCCTTGCTTTTCAAAGTCATTAAAAAGTTTGACACCTCAATATCTCTATGTTTAAAGGTAGAATTTGTGTGTTCTCTAACTTACATAGGAGTAGGAAAGAAAATATCTGTATAGTGTGGTCCTTAAATCTCTTTAAGAGGAAAAGAATAATTTTTCCAAATCATCATGAACATCACCAGACAAAAGAATTAAATAGGATCCAATTGCTTCAATTCAATACTCACAGTTTAAATTTAAATTGTAAAGAAAATTTGTACTGAAACTATTAATTATTAAATGTCAGGTGTCAATCAAGTCATCATGTAGCTTTTGTTCATATGTCTGATTGCACACAGGAGCGGTGTGTATGTGTGTGTGTGTGTGTGTGTGTGTGTGTGTGTATGTTAAACCAGATGGCACTAAAAAACTTGTCCAGGAGGATCCACGTAATAGCACCTACACTGCCATTCTTTGTATCCAGGTGTTGTCCGAAAACTTTCCTGTCTACCTTATGCTGTAATCTGACCCTGTACACCAAGACTCAATACAGTGCCTTTTCTTACTTAAGCCTCTAGATATACTCTGTGTGGTTAGTTTTTGGTCTGTATTGTTAAACACACAAATCATTCTAACGCTATAGAACTCTAGTTTTAAAGTGATGAAAGAAAGGGCAAAGACTGGGTTTTATGTTCATCTTGTATCCTCTTCTAACATCTACTATAATGCCTGGTATTCAGTAAATGTTTCTTGAAAAGAAATTAAATACTAAGCAAGATAGAGATTGTGAGTATGGATGAGAGGGGTGCTAGTTTGTTGCTATCACGGAGGTTGGGACCAGAGGCTCTACTAAGAAAACTGGTTTTGTGTTCACTCAATTTCTGTTCATGAAATTGCAGATCCACTGATAGACACTTAGTCACAGAATGCCACCAGAAAGTGATCTTTTGTACTTGTATTCCATTAAGCTGAAACCAAAAACCACTGAGACTTTCCTGATAGATCCTGATCACAGAGATTTCATAACAAAAGAATTGTGGCACAGTGTCTTCCTGTGAGTCCCAAATCCCTGATATTTATCAAAGCTGCACTTTCAAAATCTCTTCTATATCTACCGCATTACCTCCTTTTAGTGCTAATCACACTATCATCCATCCAAAAAATGAAAAATAAAACCTGAAAAAGAGTCCAGGCCTGCTAATCTATATAAAAGTTCTAAACAAAGCAAAAACAGTTAATACCATGTCTTTTTAAATGGAAACTTCCCTTACCGGAGTGATAAAAGGTGATAAGATCTGCAGGACCAAATCCATTTTATACACCACTATTCAAACTAATCCTCCCCATGGTTCAGTGAACAAAGAGTTCGCCATAGGGAAAACAGAGGTCTTGTTTTTTCTTCCCTAACTCTCCTGTTCTTGCTGGTCAAAGCAAAAGCTATTAATCTAATACGCTCCATTCGTATTCAAAGCCTCAGCATCTTAAAGCAATTGGTGGTCTGGCCAACCAACTATTAAAAAACATATATTCTTCTTAACTTTACAATCTTCTTGGATTGAAAAAGTAACCATAGAAAAAGTATCAGCACAAGGCAGGCTATTTTAAATCAGTGCTTAGTTGTGAATCCTTCTAACAGTCTTTAAATTGTTTTACTACATTTAAATGTGAATATTTTCACCTATAAAGGTATTCCAATTAGCATTATCTTAATTTAGTAGATTCTAAAACATTTCAAAATGATTGACAATAAGCTAGTCTACTAAAGTCAAAATTTTTCCTAATGTTGAAGTATTAACATGCACAAAAGAATACAATTATAAATAATTTTGAGTTATTACACAAGAAAATGGCGAGTTTCTCTGAACGGTACATTTTTTTTTAAATTATTGCCTTTTTGAGATAGTGTTTCACTGTGTATTTCAGGGTGGCCTTGAACTCACTTTGTAGCCCTGGCTGGTTTCAAACTTGCAGTGTTCTTCCTGCTTCAGCCTCCTGAGCGCTGGGATTATAGGTGTGTGCAGCCATACTCAGGTGAACTGTGCATATTACAATGAAACTAACGTATCATTTCAGCTTTTCTAGGTTTTTGAAGTTCTTTAATAACAATCCATTTACATTTTACTATTTAACTATATGATTCTTTCAATTAAATATATTAAAACAAAAATAGACCTTGTCATAATTAGCAAACATTGTGATTTTCAAAGGTAATATCATAGGGACAGGTAGCCAAATATAAAAAATATGCAGATATCAGGGGTGTTAAAGGGACTCGGTATCTTTGTTTTCATTGCTTTGTTAGTGGTTATTTACTATTAACTTAGTTTTATGGAGGTGTGTAAAATTCAAGTATGAGTTCTTAAGAACTGAAAACTAAAGAAAACTTAGAGATACACAGAGAAGACTTACAGATAAAAACAAATTAAATTGCACCCATTATTTAATGAAAGATGGTATGAGAAAGGCTTTCTGGGACCCTTTTAATGAACGTAGTTGGGGAAAAGTGTTTATTTACTGGAGAACCTTATAAATTTAATTAAAGTAGATTGAAGCCAGATCAGACTCAAAAGTATTTAAAAGAGATGGGAGAACTAATTGTAGTCTACCATTGAAGAATAACATCATTAAGGATTTAAAATGCAATAATGAAGTTATTTAAAAGAGTTTCTCAAAAAGTAATTCCAAAAGTAATTTACTGGATTTTGTAATTGATAAGATTACCACAAATAAGAAAGATTATATGGGAAAATCTGTGTGAAGTGTCAGGACAGAAAAATGGTGATGCCATTACAGAAAATATGACAGCCCGTCACTCAAGCGACATGTAAGTAGATGTTGCAGTTATGAAAGTCAATATCAAAAGATAAATAAATAAATGGAAGATCATAATACAGTTGGGGCAAACAGCAAATACAGGCTTCTCCAGAAGATGAACCAAATCAGTTTCTCAGCATGCAACAAGCTGCACGCTGAGATACGGAGCAAGAGGAAGAGTAATAAGAATATATGGGAGTGCAATGTGTAATGGAAAAAGGAGGGAGAATCACTCGGTATTTTCTACAGCAATAGATGCAGTACAAGATACACAAAGTATATATTATAATCTATTAATATTATATGGATCTTATAAGACTGGCTCACAGTGGCCCCTCACAGAGTCAGATGATGCATATGGTCTGTTGTTATACTGGAGACTGCAGGATCCAGTTGAATGTCTGGAGCTCACTGCAGTGTCCCATGTGAGTCTGTATCAGGAGGCTGATGGGTCTGCCATGGAAGGCTGAAAAATCTGTGCCAGAAGGCTGAAAGATCTGTGCTGGAAGCTTAAAAATCTGCACAAGCCAAGAGATGGAGTCCTAGATTTATGAAGACTGAAGAGCCTCTGAAAGAACGGAAATAGATCTGTCCTTCATTTCCTCTTTATACCATCAAAGCTACAATGTGCTCTAGTATGGGTCTTCCACATACTAGGGTGTGGATTTTTCTGAGTTGGTTTGGTTGAGCTTGTCTCATTCAAGTTGACACAATTAACCTCATTAATCACAATTAATCACAACACAATCAGAGGGAGAGAGAAAACAAAATAAATTGCGCCTATCTGAAAGGCATTATGGCTCAGTTCAGTAGGGATAACCTTCCCTTTGGGGGACTAAAAGAAAGAATTCCAGGATATATAAGAATACAGACTGTGCTACTAGACACATATGTAGTCTGAATAGATGGAAGCCTGTTCTATATAATGGGGAGACTATCTCAACCTTTTCTAACAGATTCAGACAGTACTGTGATGAAACTCATCTTAAGCAAAATCCTTTTATCTAGATAGATTCAATGAGCCATCAAAACTGCATTTAGAGTCTCTATGATGTACCAGCCAGTTCTCTTCACTGATGCAAAGGAACCTTCCCTATGAGTCAAGTCCCAAGAAAGCAGTGACTGACACAGCTAAGAACTCTGGGCAGCAGGAAGTGTACTTCTCTGATCAGTAGTGAATGCCAGCTGCTGGGCAGCAGTAAGTACACTCTGCAGGAAATAAAGCCACTGTCACATATAGGGAGGCTATGGCAGCTCCTAATTTAAAATACAGTGGTCTGAACTCTGTGTTAGAGAAAAAGGCCACATTTGTGTGAATTCACTGTATTGAGAAAATGCCAGCAATGCCACAGCTGGGTACTCAGTGCTTCCCATATGTAGCCATGGATTTAACATTTGCCAGCTGCCACACTGGGCAAACTGATTTGGGAACACTGGAACCTACAGTCATCAATCCAGACAGCTCTCCAAATCAGGCAAGCAAAAGACTTGGTAGGTAATTTCAACCCTTGCTATCATCCCATCTTTGAGTATGAAAAACACTGATATCTAGTCCTGACATAGGCAACTTTACCTTACTTTCTTTCACTTCCTGGCAAAGAGGGGCAGAGTTCAGCCTATGGACAAGCATAAAATCTTATTTAGTGAAAGAAGATATTATGAGAGAAACTTCTGCACACTTTGTTGAAAACTGTTTATTTACTGGAGAACTTTTAAAACTTCATTAAAATAGATTGGAGCCAGATCTTGCTCCAACTAGTGCTAGAGAAACTGGGTATCAATATGTAGAAGATTGAAATTAGATCCCTAACTCTCACTCTGTATAAAAACAAATTCAAAATTGTCAAATACTTGCATATAAGAACCTCACACTGAAACTTCTAGAAGAAATCATAAGTGAAACAATTGAAGTTATAGGCTCAGACAATGACTTCCTGAAAAAGACTCTAATAGCTCAGAAAATGAGAATCAACAGATGGTTTTGCATCCAATTAGAAGCTTTATGAGCTAGATATGGTGGTGCATGCCTATAATCCCAGTGCTAGTGAGTTCAAGGCAAGCCTGGGCTATATAGTGAGTTCAAGGTCAGACTGAACGATATAGCAAGACCCTATCTCAAAAAATAAATGAATAAATAAATAAATAAATAAATAAGTAAAATCTTTCTGCATAAAAAGAAAACAATTGATAGAGTGAAGAGACAGTCTAAGAAATGAGGAAAATCTTTGCAACTTTTCCAACAAAATATTAATATCTAAAATATATAAAGAACTAAAAGACCTCAAAAGAACATATAATTGCATCATAAATTCACCAAGGAGCTAGAGACAGTACTTCAAAGACAAGTACGTATGACCAATCAGTATATAGTTAAATGTTCAATATCTTTAAGCAATCAAGTAGATGTAAGTTAGAACTACAGTGAAATTCCATCTCATTCTATGCAGTATGGTTATTAACAAAAATGTGAAAAACAGCAAATACAAAAATTCGGGGAGAAAAAACTTATGCACTCTTGGTAGACATTTAAGTTAGTAGATCCAACATGGAAATCAGTATGGAGGTTCCTAAGAAATCTAAAAATATTTACTTATGATCCACCTATACTATGCTCTAAAATATAATATACACCCAAAGAAATTAAAGTCGGCATACTGTAATGATACTTGCACAATCATATTTACTGCAATTTAACTTACAATGACATAGAAGCAACCTTGATGCCTACTGATTGATGACTGAATTCAGAAAATATGAAACACAAACACAGTGGAGGACAATGCATGCATCAGCGATCATCACACTAACCAAAGTAAACCAGACTCAGAAACAAATACAATGTGATTTCTCTCATGTGTGGACTTTCTCGGGGAATACATTAACATAAAAGAAAAACTATGAGGGAAAAGGAATGAGTGGGAGGAGGAAGAAAGCGTACGACAGGATTATGTGAGAAGAAACCAAACTATGTATGTATGAATATGTCAAAATAAAACCCACTGTTCTGCAATTAATATGAACTAATAAGATGAAAAGAAAAGCCAAGAGGAAAAAAGAAACAAAAAGACACAAAACAAAAAATGGGAGGGAGAAAAATCAAAGATAAAAGCTATATCTACAAAGCTAGGTTCCACCCACCTGAAAGTGCAAAGCAACATTTAATAAGGTAGTAAGTCTAAAAACTATTACAGGGAATTAAATACTTAATTTCATGATTGCTTAGCTTTCTCTCTTCGTTTTTGTCGGTTCTACTTATGCTCCTTGGAACATACAGTTGAAAACTGCCTCATTATATAATTTTCAAAAAAATATTAATGAAGCAAGAATGCCCCTTGTCTTCAAGGAATTTCCAATATGGTGATGAAGACATACATAGTGCCCAGGCATGTAGTTCAGTAGAAGAAAGTTAGGAGTCCTCCTGAAAGAAATAAACCCAAATTACCCCATATGAATGAAAAGAAGAGTAACGTTATAAAACAGGTGTGACCCAACTGCCCAGGAAAAAGAAACAACGCAATGAAACATTCAAATACAAGGGATGATCAAAGCACACAGAGAGTGATTATGCAAAAAATATTTATTAAAATAAAAGTCACATTTTCATTAATCCCTCTGAAAGTACCACCGCTCACTTTGAACTCGTTGAACTCATTTTGAACTAATTATTTTTGACACTTTCTGGAGCAGTTATAGAAGTCTATATTTGTGAGTGTCCTTAGCAGACATTATTAAAAATAGTGAAGATTGCTGCGGCAATACAAAGTTAGACTCATCAAAGCATATTGTATGTCCTCGGGTACTTTATTCTCTGGATGTGGCACTATGTGACATTGGGCTCTTCCTTAAAGTGACCAAGAAAGGTAAATGCTTTGAATCAATTCAAAGTATCAAGGCAGCCACAACAGCATAGCTGAAGGTACTCACAAAAGAGAACTTCAGAATTGTTTTAGAAAATGTCAAGAAAAATGAGTGAAGGCGTTAAATTGAGAGGGGAGGGATTTTGACAGAGATGTAATGGCAATGTGTCTGTTGTAGTAATAAAATTTTTAAAAATCCAACTTTTGCCATTCTTTTTGATCATATCTCATAACATACTGAATGTTTGTATAAGTTCAAGTGAGTCCACAGTACAAGTTTGAGGTTACTGGAGTTTGAGTCAGGAAATGAAAGCATGTATAAGGCACTGGACTAAATCATGGAAGATTTTATATACTTCTAATAAATTTTAACTATAATCACTGAAAAATGTATTACTTCAGCCATAGTACAATTAGGAGCATAACAGGAGATGGAAAATGTGGGAAGATACGGGCACTTGACCTAACTAGTGCCAGTGTTGAAGGGGCAGAAAAATATCCAGGAAGTATTCAGAGGCACAATCCACAAACACTGAATGAAAACTTCACAATTAGGTAAACTGGCTATTTAAATGCATTAATGATTAGCTGAGCTAAAGAACATAAAAGAAACATGTTTGGTTGGTGTCTTGTTAAGACAATGAAGACAAAATGTACCAAATTCAATCTCAGGTATGCTGACTTCTACGTAACCTGTTGGAAATCTAATTATATATACTTAATGAATCACTAAAACAAAGGCCAGAAGCAGAGCTGGGCTTATAAACCATCAGAAAGAATATGAGGGATAAATATTAAATTAAAACAATGGGATTTCCAGGAAAATTTAATTTTCTACTTTACATAAGAAACTTTTTTCATTTCTTCTTATTCATGAGCCTGGATTGCTTTTGACCTGAGGAAGAAATGTTAAGAGGTATTTTTATTTTTTTAAATAATAAAAAATTAAATTCTACAGGTAACGTCATGCAGAAGAGAAGTTTATAAATGAAAGGAGTAAATATTTCAGGATATCTAGAGAAGTAACAGAATGAGCTAAAAGAGCAATTGTCAGACAATTGGAAGTGCTTTTTCACTTTAGCTTTACCTTCAGAAGATGATAAATGGTGTTTTCTTCGCTTTGCTTCTCTTTCAGGTTGATATATGTGTATTTTTTTTTAAATACAGGCCATTGCACCATGCACAGTAATGTTTGGGGGAAAAATCTTACAAGTAAAAGTTTTAAGATGTAGTTTTGTGCTAACGTGAATGACGCGGCATTTTTTCATGATCAATCCAGTAGCGGTTCTTTAATAGCATGAACTCTAATCTTTTGCATTCTGATCTTTGTCTTCAGTGCACTCAATGTGTTTCTTAGTCATTATAATCATTATGCAACGTGTATAAGTAGCTCTTTCACTGCTGTCTGATGTTATTAAATATTTATTAAAGTCTGAGACAAATGCTGATCCAGCCTGACTGTACTACACTGCACCATGCTATAGCAAATTAGCCTCAGAAAAAGCCTATGTGCCAAGTCCTAGATGAGGTTTGGCAATAAATTTACTAAATTAGAGACTTTTTTCCTGTCACTGATCTTCAAGTAAATTGTTCATGTTTGTATAAATATTTTCACCAAAAATTATTTATGTATTTTGAAGATGTGTTAGAGTGCAAGGAAGGAGATTGTCAAGATTTAGAAAGACTTATCATGTGTATTCCTAGATTTATCAAATTAAAAGATTTTTGTCTAGAATCGAAGTTCATTTTTCTTTGCTACCTCTAACTCATGTCTAGCAAGGTTCATGAATGACAGACATTCCTCTAGGTGTTATGTGAAAGTTATTAAATTATTTTCAGACATAATATTATTTGTACCACCTTGCTGTTGACTTGAAAGATCCAGATTTTAACTTGTAAAACTATCTGACTGTTTTTGTCGGAGGCGACTTGCTTTCCTTTGGGAGTGTTATGCATTTTACCTGAAATCTGATCAATGTGCTTTCCTGTTCAGAGGTGGGCATGTCATACCAATAATCTGTGCTGATTTTACAGTAGAATAAGAAATACTATGTTTTTTCCTCCTATTCTTTGTGATAATTCTTCTTGATTTCTAGATCGTTTTCTTCATTCATCAACATTCTACCCAAAGGTCTCTGAACACTCCCTGTTCTTTAATCTTGCTTTCTTGACATTGGATTTTTATTGAAGGAACTTTAAAAACCACTTTTTAAAATGACAGTAGTTCTTAAGATAATTTGCATTCATTGAATAATGGTCCATATTTTAGTGGGAGTGAGTAAGTGGTGCTGCTACTTTTGTCCTATTGTTTGATGATACAAAGAAAAAGAGAAGGTAGCAAAGAGAGGTACTCCACTCTTATGAACTGCTGGGCATAGTTCGAAAGAAGGAATGAGAGGTGAGATTTCTGATGGTAATAAGAAAATTCTATGTACCAATGAAGTCCACATCACTTCTTTAATACATGACACCAGTTTTGATTTTTATCAAACGTTTAAAATAATATGCTGCATTTAAAAATATTTTAGCTGCATTTTCTCACTCTAGCTGCAAACAGCCCAATGTTATACAAAACAAAATAATATAGCACTTTTATCTGTTATCACATGCCAAATTTTTCACAATAAAATGTTTTACATATAAAAATTATTTTTCTGGTTGTAGAAATTAAGAAATTCCTCTGGTTTTAAATTCCATCTGTATCATAAAAATAATAGGTAGGTATTTGGCTGTCACAGACAAATTTGAAGTTTAAAGCCATGCTGCACATGGCTTTTTAATCAAAAATACAAAACTGGTATGAACTTTAAGATATTTTCATGATGGCACTGAGGTAAGTACAAAATTACTCTTTTTTTTAGCCTATTGATGTTTGTTTGCACTAGAAAGAAAATGATAGAATAAGAGAGCACAGAGTAAATAACAATTGAAATTTGTACTCACTGCAATCAAAGTATGATTTTTTAAACTGGCATAGATTTGTTTTAAGCTAAGAAAACCTCTACTGATATTTACTAAAAGAACAAAAGGTAAAATTAATATATGTCTTACTGGGTAATCGAAAAAAATACTTGGAGTATATGGACAAAATTTTCTGAAAGGGAAAAGTTGTATTAGCTGTCCTGAACTGAAACAAATTTAGATTGGAAACTCAGTTTGTGAATTTTCCACTACATGTCCAATCACAATCTTGACATTATGATTGTGTTTTCAAGTGGCTGAACATGGATCTATTTATAAAATTTAACTGGCATATGTAGTACTTTATAGATGCTATCTGTTCAAGAAGTGTTTAACTGTACCTGCATTAAATGCAAATTGGAAAATCAGTATTTTATTTTCTTTTTCATTTTATAAGCAGGAAAACTCAAAATGACAGGTTAAATTATTGTGCAGCTACATTATCAGTAGTCCCTAAAACCCAAAAATATAATGCACAATGTTTTTTTCATTTTGTTTAGAAAAAATTTACTGGAAACATGATTCTTCAAAGCATAAAATATTGTCCTAATAAAATCTATGGAATTATAATCATGTGCTCACTAAATAGAAGCACCTCTGAAGAAACTAGTGTGGATGCTTTCATTGTATTTGGAGCCTAAAGAATGTGGTGACAAATTCTTTTAGACAGGATCTCCTGTTGGTGATAGGTATGGATCATAGTAAAAGTATTAGTAATTTCCACATGAACAATTTCACTTACTATGTTTTCTTCTATGTGATAGAAAGTTCAATGCTCACAACATAAAAGTTCAAATCTGTCAATTGTCCATGTCTTGGCTATTTCATACAGGTTGTTTTAGATTTGATTCTCAAATATAATGACTATTTGACAATAATAAAAGAGTGGGAGGGGGAAGGAAAAAAGGGAGTAAGAGATTGAGGGAAGGAATAATGGAAGCCCACATGCTTTGAGAAAGATGTAAAGAAAGCAGAGCCTGTGGTGGAAACCTTAATTACTGAAGCCACTGAGGAAAATGATAGTCGTTCTTTCAGGAACTCATAAATGGAAATAGAATATGATTTGGCCATTCTACCATTAAATATATAGCCAAAGGAAACACAGTCAATGAGATATCTACATTCCTATATTTCTTGCCTTATTTACAAGTGCTAAGAGACAGTATCAGTCTAAGTGTACACTGACTAAGGAATAGAGAAAATGTGGGGGGTATCTGTGTGTATATTTGTATATAATGAAATATTATCTAGTTCACAAAAACTTAAAAAAGAAATCCTGTAATTTGCATAAATAAAGCTGGGGGACACAAATATTTTCTAATCCTATTTCTAAAAATGTTGAATTTGTGGAACCAGAGATTAGAATGGTAACTCTTAGGGACTAAGAGCATATGAAGGGAATAAGGAAATACCAATTAAAAGTACAATTTCAGTAGTAAATAAGATCCAAAAGTTACAATAGATATAATGAAAAGGAAAGAAATTGCTCAAAGGGAAATCATATTGTTTGATCAATTTTGCATGCCTGTATCTGGTGAACTGAGCAACTATTTTAAAGATAACAATATGCAAAATAACAATCATTGTTAAATTTCTATCATCCTGTTTTGAAATCCTATGCATTATTGTTTTCTTGTTTTCTTATTTGTTAGCTTTTTTATTTTATGGTGTTTTTTCTCTTTAAAATAAAAAATAATAAACATACTGTTAATATGAATAAATTTTGGAAATCCGTTTTATAGCATAGTAACTCCAGTTACAATCACATGTATATGTGAAAACTTTTAAGTACAAAAAATCATAACTATATAAGGTGATAAATATGATAATTAGCTTGATTTTGATAATCATTTCAGTCTAAACATATGTCAAAACTTTATATAATTTAATATAAATTTTAGTTGTCATTTTTGGCTCTAATAGAGAAAAAATAGCATAATAAAAATGTTATCTCCTACTAAAGTCAAAGAGTAAAGCACAAGATCTTTATAATATTAAAATCTAATGAGGAAAGTCCATTTAAATTGATAAATAAGTAAATATATACTATTAGGCACTATAACTGCTAGGAAGGCATAAAGTAGATCAGTAGTTTAGAGAAAGACTAAAACATATGAACAGAGAGAGATAATGTAGGTTTTCTTCTGTTATTCCATGTGGTAGAAAACCAATGAAGGATTCTGAGTAGAGAAGAGAGAATATAATTTAGTGTGATGAAATTTATGTACTTTTCCAATTGGAAAATGCATTTTTAGAATGCCAAAATTGAAGGGCTTGGTGTAGCTCACAGTAATAGAGCATGCACACAATAGTTACTGTGGAAATCGCAGAGATAAATAATGAATAAAACTAGAAAAACAATGATGGAGATGGACTCAATCTGGTGAGATTCTATGTATGTCTTGAAGCGTGCTTTTTTGAATAAGTTTATTTATATTGCATTAATAATGATGAAGTTAACATGTGACATACTGCTGTGAATTGCCTAGCTTCCCTATCTTTCCCCCGGACATGCCACTAGATTATGTATTTTTTTCAATTTTCTTGACCACGTTGGTAAGGTCATGTGAACTAAGGCCAATGAAATGGGAAGATATAATATGCAGTTCTTACAGCCTTAGCTGCTAAAATAGTCTTTGCATACTCTTCCACCTCTGTCACTCTTTGTTCACCCACTATAAAGTGCTGAGAATTTACTCAAGTACTCAAGATAACTGAATAGCAGAGACAAAAATAACCGTCGCATATAAAAAGTAATCAGCTTCAAACATAAGACTGAATAGATATGGTTTTAGAAACCAGGAATATCCTTCCAGATGTTAATGTAATCCTTCTCTATTTTTGCCAGTAAGGAAAAATTAGATTATGAATTCAATTTCTCCTAAAATAAGATTGAGATAACTTTGCTTCTTTGGAAGATGATCTCAGAAAGCAGAAGTAAAGTTAGAAAGAAATGAGCAGAAACCCAATAAAATTGGGATTAATGAATTGGTTACTACTGTGAAAAACTTAACACATTTCCATGGAGGACTCTTGGAGGAACCTTGTGCCAGGAACATAAGGGTTACTTATGGCAAGGACAGACTAGGAAATTTATCTTTTCTTCATTGGCTATGAGTCGGCACCAGAAGGCCCCTTTCCTCAAAACACTACCATCCCCATTAGTGCTTTTCAACTGTCCTGTGGGGTTGGCATCACCAAGAGTTGTGGAGAAAAGGATTGGGGAAATCTGGTACAGAACTTGGAATGTGAATCTGTCAGTACGCAAAGGAGCTGCACACCAGAGCCATGGCTGCTGTCATAGGTGAGTTCAGGGATGAGTTTTGAGATACTAAAATAAAGTGGCTTCAGAATATCAGCTTTTCCTTAGATTCGCCTATCTACTCACTGTCAACAGATTAAAGATAATGAGGCTCAAGTTGTTTCCAAGTAAAAACAAGTTATTCATTCAGATCCTATTTCCAAAACAATTTCCTTCAAGCAGGTTATAGTTGCACTACATCAGAAAGATTTCTTAATGTAATATATTTTGGAAATGGTGGCTTACAAATATTTTAAATTAAGTTTATTGGTATATTTGAATACACATAATGATCACATTCATCATAGGGAATTTGTATCCTGTATATTCATGATGCAGCTTTCTTTTTTACCCTCATTCCCTTTCTCTCTCTTCGAACCCTCTTCCTCTCCTTATTTAAAGAATTTTGTGTCCACTTTTTTCTTCTTTTCTCATGTTTTCCTTTTTTTTCCTTCCTTTCCCCTTCTTCCTCCCTAGTTCCTCTTCCCAGTTGAACATTTCCTTCTTATTTCACAATATCTATTATACATTTTGGTCCTAACTATCCTTTCAGTTTTTCACACCAAAGAAACTATATGATATTTGAACATGTGTGTCTGATTTACTTCACTTAGGAGGAGGATCTTACCTAGTAATGTCTCAAGTTTACCCTTCAGTATGGCAGTGTAGTATTCCGTTGTATATAAAAACCACACCTTTCCTATTCATTCATCAGATCACAGCCACGTGAGCTGTTTCCAAGATTTAGCTATTTCAGACTGTGCTGCTATAAAGATAGGTAATCATACACCCTGTGATATGATATATTTAAAACTTTTGGGAAGATACAAAGAAGAGGAGTAGCTGGGTCAAATGGAACCTGTAGTTCCTCTAGTTTTAGTTCGTTGAGGAATCCCCACAGTGATTTCTGCGGTGGTTGCACCAGTCTGCATGCCCATCAGCAGTGGGAAAGGGTCACAGCCCACCAGCATTTGTTGTTGGTCTTGATGGTAGCCATTCTTTCTGGAATGAGATTAAATCTCATTGTTATTTAATTTGTATCTTTCAAATGACCAGTGATGTTGAACATCTTTTCATATAGTTTTTTTCTGTTTGTACTTCTTCATTTGAGAAGTGTATTCATTTCAGATTTTTGTATTTGGGTCTTTAAATTTCCAGGGGAAAGCATTTTTTGAGTTCTTTATATATTCTACATATTTTTCCTTTGTGTGGGCAACAGCTGGCAAAAAATATTCCCACTCTGTGAGTTGTCTTTTCACTCCGTTGATGATTATTTTACTACACAAAAGCTTTTTGATAAAATAAGGTCCCAGTTGTTTACTCTTTGTATTATTTCCTGTGTGACTGGGATTTTGTTCCTAGTCTTTGTCTACATTAATGCCTTCAAGAGTTCTGCCTATTCCATCTCCCAGGAATTAGGAGTGTCTTTTATATTACTCAGATGGTTGCAGAAGCCCAGTACCAAACTGAAAAGAAGATGCCTTGCACCAAGGAGTTGGAAGACAAACTATTTATTATGCTGGCAATCTGGTGGGAAGATCAGTTCCAAATCACAAACTCTGAGTCAGCTTTGTGTTGATGGTATAGGATTTACAAGCAGGAAGTACATAAACTGATAGCAGATTATTAAATAATTGGTCACATAAATCAAGTTGTGTGTGGTCAGGAAGATTTGTTTTAGTCAGGTTTACTTAAGAAAATTATCATAAGGCAGGAAAATTCTGGGAGAGGTATTGAGCAGAGAAGGTAGAGTTAAATGTGACATTGACGGGCCTGGTCTGTCCTAGGTAAAAAGTCCTTTAAATATGTTACAAAAACAGGATATATATTTTAGGAGAGTAAGCACAGACACTGCCACTGGACGTTGGTGAGGTTGACCTGGCCGGCTATCTGTGAGAAGACGCTGGACAGGCAGCCAAGACTGACTGAGGTTAGCAGTACGACTGGGTGACAGGCAGATTGAGCATAACCTGTACCAATTTAGTAACAGGCTACTAATTGATTTTAAATTTCCGCTAATTTTCTATTACATTCATATTTCTATTGCAAGATCTTTGATACATTGTGATTTCAGTTTAGCAGATATGGATCTAATTTTAGTTGTGCAATATTAAAGGCCATTTTTCCAGCAGCACTTGTTGAAGAGGCCATCTTTCTTCCAGTGAAGGTATTTGACCATTTTGTTAAAGATAAGGTGTGTGTTTGGCACTGTTTCTTCATCTTCTAGTCTGTTCCATTGTTCCTTATGTCTGTTTCTTTGTGTGGTTTATATATATATTAAATGAATATCTCTAGCCTAGATTTTTGTCACTTTAATATAGAAAGTTCAACATAGCATATTAAAGGAAATATAGTATAAGAGGTTTTCTAAATTAATTTATTTATTGGTTACATTATCATAATATACATGACAGTTCACAGAAAATATTTTGCAGAACTTTCTTTAAGTACTTAGTAGGATTATGTTGTTTGCTGGAATGATAAAAGATTGTCATCTTTGGTATGTTCTGAGGAAGAAAGTTCTGAAAGATTCTTTAAAAGTGATTAGGCTTGATAAAGGTATTCTCTGACAGTATTTGTTTGAGATATCTGACTACTTCCGGTGTAAGCAATTTCTGCTGTCATCTTAGGTTTAATTTTGGTGTAAGGAAAGCGGATAAAGGATATATATACATATATATATATATGTGTATATATATATGTATATATATAAAATTGATTTTCTGTTCCCCAATCTTTTCACACTTAGACATTAACTCAACATCCCAGGAATGGCCCCATATTTGGGCCTTGCCAGAATCTCTTGAAGTATGTGGGAACTGGAGCAGCTTTATCTGCAGGAATCCAATTTTCTTTACAGAAAGTCTTAAATAAATGTAATAAAGTTGAAAATGATACAAAATAGAAAATGAGCCAAAACTATAAAAGACAGGAAAGCTCCAACAGAGAGTGCAAAGAGGACTTTAAAGTATGATTCAGGTTGGGAAATTGAAAATTAATATAATGAAGGGAAAATAGAGTAAGATGCTGCTTCAAATGTCAGGAGAACCTTAGTGATTAGTAAAATTAAAGAGAAATGCATGCTTGTAGCAGAAAGTATACAGCATGATAGAAAATACTTTTGTCCAGGTTACTTTGACCACTATAAAAGAAAACACTAAATGAGAAGCAGCTGTGCAACTGGGAACTCTATTTTAATTATCAAAATTTTTCCAACTGTCATATACAAGTCATACAAGTTAAGACCATGTGTCCATAATGTAAGCCTTGTTAGAATTTTTTTTTTAAATTTAAGCAACCAATGTGCACAACAAATATCACTAATGATCTAGAGCCCAGCAGTGAAGAGAGGAAAGTGATACAGCAGAGTCCTCTGAAACACAGTTAAAGAACAGATCAGGAAGGAACATCAGGAATCTGCAAATGAATTTAACTTCAGAAGTCTTTCTTAATCAAGATTTTTTTATAATGTTCTAATTCAGTGAAAGCATGTGTATATACTAGTGAGAACAATCTTCTTAGTCATTTGTCTTAGTTATTTCTCTGACATTGCTGAGACAAAATACCCAACACCTGAAGGCTAAAGGAGAAAAAGTTTATTTAGCTCACAGCTCTGGAGATTTCAGTTCACAATCAGCTGGCTCAAGGTAGGGTTGCACATGACAGAGGGGCAACAGTTCATGGAGGCAGAAGGTAACAAAAGCAATGAGAGACAGAGATAGAAGCAGGAACAGAGAGACAGACAGAATGGGGGAGAGAAAGAGAGAGGCCTCTTTCTTACATTATATCCAGTCTATTGAGATTAGGGAGGTGCCAGTCCAATCAGTGGACTGATCCAGCAATCACTCATCTTTAATGCCAGCACCCTTCAATCTCAGCATCACACTGCAAATCAGTCACTCACTCTAATTCAGTCAGTTCTGAAGGAAAAGAAAAACCTATGACCACTTGAGGTTTTGGGGGAATCATCTATACACAAACCATAACACCATTATTCCTTTCTGGAATTCTTTCCCAGGCTAATAAAGGACCAGCATTTTCTAACACAGAAGCTGCCTTCTTTTCAGACACTTCACCTCCTGCCCAGCATGGATTCTTACTACTCTGTCACAGCACTTAAGCTTCGACTTGGTTTCTCAGTAGGCTTTATATCGCTGAAGGTAGTGTCCAGAACTGCTGTGGTCTAGGTGTGGTTTCAATGCTGTCCACTCGAAAGTTCACGTTCTGGTAGTTTGGTCCCCGGGGTGACAGCAGTGAGTGGAGGGTAGCTGGAATCCAGTGGAAGGTAATCAGGTCATGGAGACACCACACTCATGAATGGATTGACACTGCCCATGGGATGATTCAAGTCTTTGGGACTGGACTAATTCCCAAGATGGCGGGCTCTTAAATGTGATCCTGGCATGTCTTCAGCACATGTTACTCACCACCTTACCATGTACTTGTGATATTGTAAGGCCATCTGCCCTGAAGCCTCACCAATGCCAAGTCAGTTCTGGTACCCTGCTCTTCAATCCCCAGAACTAAGAGCTAAATAAATTGCTTTATAAAGTAGCCCTATTCAAGTATTTTGTTATCCCAACATAAAACAGATGTCTATGAATTTTCAATATTTTTCCCCTGACAGTCCAAAGAAAATTAAAGCTCCTAATATAAACCTCACAAGTAGTTAATAATAGGGTGAAAGAATGAATAAATTAATTATTCAGTGGTTACTGAGATTAAGACTAGACTTGAGAAATACGTGGACAGTGCCAGCTTTTAAAAAAAAATCAGTAACACGAACTAAAGTGCAAACTTTGGTCTTGATGTAGGCAGTTGGAATAATAAGATTCTTTGTTTTACTTGAAATGTCAAAAAAAAGGAAAATTGAGATTTTTAAATAAATAATTATTTTCATAGTTTCTCAAATTGTGCTTTATTTTATATTATTAATTAAAATGACTCTATTTGAAAGTTTAAATTTAGAGTGATCTCCCAATATTTTAGTATCCATTATTTTAACTTTTGAAATCTATTTTCTGGTAGCCTGTGATATGCAAATAAAATAAACATTCCTCATTGAAGTATCCTAGTCAGGAAGAAGGGTCACTTAGTGGCTGTGCATGTGTTACCTGGACTCTGCTGGCTAAAAGCTGGGTTCACAATCCAAGGGCTATGAGTTTTTGGTTAATTACACAGTTCTGCACATCTCCGGTTTTGTTTTCTGAGATTTCTAAGATGAAAGTCATGTCATTTTGCCCAGGTTGTTCTTAAATTCCTGGGCTCCAGCAATCCTCTTGGCTCTGCCTCCCAAATTCACGGAACTGTACCATTCCCACTCCCCTCCAGGCCCAGATTATGCTGCCGTTGTTTCCATCTTCGAGACAAATAACAGTAACAGCGATGTCTGACACAGACAACCTATGTAAAACTTAAACGAAACAATTGTTTCTGACATTTGTTACTCAGTAAATATTAATGCCACTTGATTATTGTTATAATTAATAAAATAGAAAGCGATCATAATAATGTTTGCAGATACCATATTTATTACTTGAAAACCCCCCAAACTGAAATATAAAATAACAAAATTCTTACAGACGTAGTATGCTCCTTGGGATTCTCATAGTTTTGTCTTCTTCCCACTTTGGCCATCGCACACAGGATACCTGCAGCTTGGTCACACACTAAGTTTCAGTGCAAAAGAGTGATGGAACATCTCCCCTCCTCCATCTGAGACCAGCTGCATTTAGACCACAAAATACAATTATTTTGTGTTTTCTTATTTTTGAAATGCCTCCAGTGGTAATACTTTCTTCTTTACCACATTTACCTCGCTGTGGCTAAATCATGTGAAGAGAATTTTGTTCAGAATTTAATTGAACGATGAGGTAATGCCCTAAAGCACTACATTCCCTTCACCCCTAAGCTAGATTCCCAACACTTTGTTGTTTGCTGAAATTCTTGTTTAACCCTGCCTGGGAAAAATCAGAGGGTATTGTTTTCAACAGCTGGTTGTTGTTGGCAGATGCCCAGTGTAAAGCCAGAGACCATCTAGTCAGGGTTTGCCTGATTCAGCATCTCCAAGCAGTCCTGTGTATGAACCAGTCCTGACTTTGAGTCTCATCTATATATGCATCGTTTTCCATCTTGCTGCCATTAGAAGTACAATATGAAAGAGAAAATTAAAAACTCCCTCAGGTATTTGAAGCCTGGATTTTTAAAAAAAATCACCTATGTCACAAATTAGCTCATCTATTACAGTTTTTGTCCCCTTGTCTTTAAAAGTAGGAGATACTTTTGTATTTAATAAATTTTGTACACAATAAAAATCAAGTGAAATAATATGTAAAATAAGAATAAAAATTTAGGGTATCAGTAAAGAAGGAGGGACATTAAACTTCAACTCAGAATGATCCAGGGTTACAATGCTTCTGGTTAGAAGGTTAAAAGTCAAATAAGACAAACTTCTACACCAAACAAGTTTCTTGTTGAAAGAAGAGGCTAAATGCATTTCCCGTAAGAGTGATATGGTGATTAAGTGAGAAGTACTAAGAGCATCAGGCAAAATTCCTGGAGCATGTAATGCATTCACTGACAACAAAGAGTCATTTTTGTTCTCCTCCAAAATATATGAGAAAACTATAGAAATGTTAGAAATAATTTTTTATAATATAAATATAACAAGTGTACCTGTATGGTTTTTATTCATGCATCTTTTGTTCTGCTATATAATTAAAAATAATTAACCTTTCAGGTTATTGCTTTGTTTGAAGGTCATGACTTATCTAGTCACATTGTCTCGGCAAAGCAGAAGGTCTAATTTATTTTTTCATGTTTATTTTTCTGGGTACACCTTCTAAATAATTATTTTCATTACAACTTTTCAGCTTCTGCATTACCTTCAATTGGTGTTTTTCTTTGCCACATAGAACAGAGCGTACAATATTTAGAAACTGGAACTTTAAAAACCCAAGGATCTCTTGCCTGATAGTTTAACACTCTCAATTGAAAAGCACGTTGGCTTTTTATACATGCCTACCTGAGCTTTTACTTTTTCCTCTTTTATTTAAAGTCTCTTGCTGCAATAATAATTAAAATGAAGGAAAAATTTAATATGTTATTGAATAAGCCTTTTGGTAACTTGACATGTGTGATTATTTCTTGGAAACACATTTTTCTCATGCAGAAATTCAAGATACAGGCCATATTCTCTCCTCTGAACAAAAAGCAATGGGAATTTTTTTGTTTCTTAAGGTTTTAAAATAATAGTATTGTCACATGCTGAGTTCTTTTTTAAAAGAAACATAGTATTCATTTAATTTATTCTATTGGTTTTGAGAATAGAGCTAAAGAAGTTCATCACAATATATGTGATTGCATATTCAATATGTACAATACGCTTTTAACATCTCCTTTATTTCATAGCTAATCTTTATGCTGTCATGCACATGACACCAAAAATATTGTTTTGTCTCTCCATACAAAGTCTTTCCTTATAACCTTCAGTAACTATGCATGTCAAAAAGGTAAAATACCTCCAAAATAAGATATTTGGTAGAGGCTGTATGTCTTTCTATTCTGTAACTCTCAGTCTCTAAATTTCTTTTAAAAATGATTCTATTGATACTGCTTATGTATAGGTGTCTTTTCCAACTTCAGGATACGTAAAAGACAGTTTTGAAGGCTGCTAAAATTCAAGTGTAGCTGAGTTAAGGACACTGTTAAGTACACATGAATAGGGATTATGAAAAGATTCTCATTCAAGAACAGCTTGAAACTGTGGTTTTTCCACCATGTATGCTTCTCCCTGTGACACCAGGAACAAAGGCGATTTATACATGTTTACATGTATATGTACTCTGCATGTGCTTGAGTATTGCTACAAATGCAGGTAAGGGTCGTTTATAGTTATTGTTAATGTGAAGTGCTGATAGTTCCTGGTAGTAAGCAGAAACTAAAAATTCAAGACCAGATCTTGAATAGATTCTTGATTGGACTTGTACAGATAGATTTACAGACACAGCAGCAGGTACAAGCCATATCTGTGCATGAAAATCTGCAGTAATTATGCAAAAATGACCTGTCTTAATTGCATTTTAAATTTGAGGTTATTCTGAATTGTTATATGTCTTAAACATACAAACACAAAATTAAAATGGTAGAATTCAGACAGGAATCAAATTTATTTAAGACAAATAAAACTTCTCTTCCAAAATACAATATGTGTATATACTAATTCCTTTTGGTGAATGCATTCCTAATATGTACTAATAAAAAATTAACTTAAAATTAATTAACATTTATTGTACATTAATATTAAAATTAGCTTTCAAGGTTTTATTTACTTCAAAGCTGGGTTCTGAATCCATACAGATATAATGATTTACTGAGTAAGCAACCTGGTTTCTTTTGGTTTCTATATAGTGCACATCATAAATTTTTCTTAATACTGTCATGAATTCTCAATCTATAAGTCCAACAAGGTAACAGGTTTAATGAGTTAAGAAAACAATATAAAAATCCATGCTGGGTGTGGTGGCACACCACTGTAATTCCAGCACTCGAGAGTCTGAGGCAGGAGGATCACTGGGAGTTCGAGACCAGCCTGGGCTACAAAGTGAGTTTAAGGCCAACCTGAACTGAATCTTGAGACCCTGTCTCAAAAAGGCATAAAAATAAAAATCCTATGGTTTGCAAACAACGTTAGCATCGCTCCTTAAAGTTGTTTCAGTTGTTGACATTATAATCGGAGGATCAAAATTAAGATCACCCTTTTCAACAGCAATTAACATCAGCCAAGAGAGTACTATAAAATGTACATAATTTGTTTACATTTAATGATACTTTCTATATTTTTTTGGTAGTGTAACAAAATAAACAACACCAATTAACTGGTCTCTTAGGCCAAGATTTATATAATTTGGTCTTCCTTGGCTAAATGTAAACAGAAACAAAACTTGTCTCTGTACTTTTGTTGTATAGCAAATTGGCTCTATCAACCAGCACCCTAGTACAAAAGCCTGACAAAGACCAAATTTTTATACCTTTTTTCTCTTTTTATTTTATGAGAAAAATAAAACTTCTTAACAACAGAATAACGATAGTTATTACACTGTATATCATTACTTTCAAAGTAGTTACTCAGGGTACCAGACACCCATAAAAGCATTCTCAAAGAAAAAACAAACAGCACGAAACTTTCTCTTCAAGAACTGAGAGAAACAAGTAGTATTCCAGTCCCTTTAAAAAAATTTTCACTCTAGCATGACAACACACTATATAAAATACAGAGTAAATGATGAAGTGGATAAACCAAGCAAACATAGATCTCTCTCTCTCTCTCTGAAACATTGCCTTAGAATATCGCCTGTCTGTGTATCCACACAAACCCCACACTCCAGCATACACTCACATTACAATAGAGCCATGGTTTTCCTTTTTTTCTGACTCCATGTTTATACAAACAGTGATATTTAACTAAGAAAAATCTGTACATGTGGGTATCAAGAGCTACCGAACATCAAAACATCATATTGTATCTTTGAAGTAAAGCTAGTATGATTCAGCTCAGTTGGGTTTATATTCTTATATTAGGAAGTACCTTCTGCTTGTAATTAAAAATACAAACTTTCAGGACGTACTAGTTAGTTTTCCAGTAGCAAAATAAGTAGCAAAATCTGGTAAACAGTCCAATGGTTGCTTTTATAGTTGAGAAAAATTAAACAATATCAAATTAATTTCAATGAAATGGTACTTGAGTTAATTTAGAAATAATATATATTTTCATAGTGATACCTTCCCATGTATTAAAATATAAGTTTCACTTCTTTTTTAACATACAAATCGCATTTTTCTAATCAAACTGATGTAAAGCAGAAAGCACATCATTTGTTTTGGGGGAAAAGAATACCATGAATTCAGGCAAGCAACCACATCCTGACATCGAACAAACACTGTATATAAAGCACCAAGTAGGGCATTCAAATGTATGTCCAAGCTGGCTAGGAAATGTGTGTCATCAGAACTCATAATGATTTCTCTTCCGTCTTTATTTATGAGGGGCAAGCATTGCCTGAACTTATTTTTATGCTGCTCACATTGTCAAAAGAGCTAGAAAGAATAAAACCAAGTACTAAGGACTTTAAACATCCCTTTCTATTTGCCATTAAGAATTTTTCTTAATCCATCCCGGAAGCATTATTCTGCCTCATTTATATTTCATATTGTTTTAAAGTTCTTTTTGTTTTCTCAAATGCTTTGCAACAAGCACTGAAACATTTTATGGCAAAATAACATTACTTTTCTTTTCCTAAACAATGTCACTTCTCTGTAATCTCTAATTTATTCTTTGTCTGCATTGTTTCCTTTGGGGAAAATTTGATATAGCAGTAGGAACTTCACATAGCACATTACGGTAAAACTTTCATTTATAGCAGGACATTTATGGAAGAGGCATATCACGTTTGAGTAGTGTGCTGGATTGATACCCGGTGGTCACCTTGTAATACCAGCTGAACTGAAGCAGTGTGTTGCTAAGTGTGGATGGCCCGCCTGAGGATTGTTGTCAAGATAAAAAAGAAAACTAAAGAGCAAGAAGAGATGTCATTGGTTCTCCTATTGCCATTAGTTCTCCTGGAGGAGCTCCTCAAGCATCTTTCCTAATACGAACTCAGCTCTTATGGTTGGGAGCTCAAGACATTGCTGTTGCTGAGACTGGCTGAGGTTCACTTTGGGGGAGCTCTGGTCTTCCCTGCTGGATCCAGGAGGAGAGATGATGTGCTGTTCAATCTCTAGAAGACACTTGTCATGATGGATTTCTGATTTAAACTTGGCTGTTCTCATCTTCAGAGGAGCAAGGGACCTTGTTGTTGCTGAGGATGACTGTGACACTTTTTGGAGGAGAGGGGACTCTAGTCCTTACTTTGAGCATCGCTTCCTGGCTCCAGTGCAGAACTCTCAACCTACTGGCACAGATTCTTCACCCTGCTGTTGCAGAGTTTCTAGTTTCTGCTGATGATACTCGGATCTTCCCAGCACAGATCTGGAAAAGAGAATTGTATGAGAGATTGTCACGGGTTCTAGGTCTTCAGCTGGACTCAGATGGATTCTTTAGGGTATTTAGTGTGTGGACCGATTTTTTGCACTTTTTGTGTTTGATGCTTTGGGTGACTATTATAAAATAATACTATAAATTATGTGTCCTTTATGTAATTGTTTTACTTGCAAACCCTGAGTACAAGTAGGGAGTCAAACAACCTTCTTGGTAAGGTTTAATTGTCAGAGTTTCATTAAATTGTATATGGAGAAAAGTTGAGGGAAGGGACACATGAACTGGCTTAATAGGATTGGCTAGAAAATGACTACACTGAGTAGGGGCAAGCCAACGTTCTGAAAACTGTGTACACTCAGCTTGGCCACCATGAGTCATTATCTCCGGTCATATTCCCCTCCACATACTGTGATCTGGAAGTCACCAAACCAGTTCTCTCCACAGTTTCAAGAGGATTGATCAGCCTACAGCCTTCCTGAACTGGGACGTTCCCTAAGCCCTTATTAAAGGGAAAGGTCTGTTAAAAATGAAATCTACACAGTATCATGAAATGTCTCCTTCACACCATCACAGTTTTGTTGTCACAAATACATACAAATAACAAAGAACCATAAAATATTGAAAGAGTGTCAACAGCCTGAAGAGAAATTTATAAAACAATGAATCCTAAAAGATGAAATGAAGGAACACACAGATTTTATCACTCTGAATAATTTTTAACATTACTATGGCAGATAATGAAGAAAAATCAGACGTGAAGGCAGTCATTGTGACTCTTTACAATGATAAAGTGAATGAGAGAAAGAAGAAGCTGATTGAAAGTCAAGTCACAGACTTGAAAGATGACTGTTAGGTGTTACACTAAAAACTCACACACAGAAAAGAAAAAGAAATTGAAAATAATCTAAAAGTTAACAAAGGAGAGAGGGACCAGTCAGAATGCAGCAGAATTTCTCCCTAATTTGAAGAAACTTTAGATGGGAAACACTGGAAAACTTGTAGAGCTGGGGTTAGGGAACACTTGCACACAATGTTATGAATTCTAAATATGAGAACAACATTTTGGAACCATCTACAGACTGATGGAAGTTACCTATAGAGGAAGAATGGTCACTAAATACTTTTGGACCAGATAAGTGAAAATCATTTATTGAAAAAAAAAATCTTGCTTACCCTCTCCAAAAATGGGCACTGGAGATGAATATACAGTTCTCAGATGAAGATATACAAATGGCAAATAAATACATGAAGAAATGCTCACCATCACTGGTCATTGGAGAAATACAAATTAAAACAGCATTGAGATTTCATCTTACCTCAGAAAGAATGGCTGCCATCGAGAAAACAACTGATAACAAATATTGGTAAGGATGTGGGGAAAAAAGGAACACTGCTCCACTGTTGGTGGGAGTGCAGACTGGTGCAGCCACTGTGGAAATCAGTATGGAGACTCCTCAAAAAACTAGGATTGGAAATTCCATTCAATCCAGCTATTTCCTTCCTGGGTATTGAAAAATTGAAAACGTCAGGTCACAGAGATATATGTGCACCTATGTTCATAGCAGCACAATTTGTGATAGCTAAATCTTGGAAACAAATAAAATGCCCATCAACTGCAGAGTGGATGAAAAAAATGTGGTATTTTTATACAATGGAATACTACTCAGCCATAAAAAAGATCTTATGGCCTTTATAGAGAAATGGAGCCAACTTGAAAATATCCTCATTAGTGAAATAAACAAGACTCACATGAGTAAATATCACATTATCTCTCTGGTGTAAAAAATAACAAAAACTGACCCAATACTGGGATCCAAAGAGTATGATAGATATTGTGAAAGTGAAAGGGAAGGAAAGTGCTCTAAAGATTATAATGAAATGTATAATGTGTAAGATACTTGACCATATTACTGAATTTCCATTGGAACATTGAACAGAAGGATTTGTGCTGTCAATGTTTGAGTATCTAGTCACTATTTATGCTTTGATTTTGTAAATTCAGCAACTATTTTTTGAGACGACAACGAGTAATGTATCAACTAGTGATTCTATGATGAGAATTTTTTTGTTTCTTTGAATGCCTGAACTCGGTATTGTTCTACCCTTTTCTGCTTTTATATTCTCTTTAATTTTCTTTGAAAAAAGGAAAAGAAAAGAAAAATATGTAATATAACAACCATTGTTAAATTTCTTTCATTCTGTTGTGAAAGCCTATATTGATGTTGTCTTGAGTTGTTGTTCTTGTTCATGCCTTTTGCTTTTTGTTCTTTTCTGACTGTTCTCTTTTTTAAATTAAAAAAAACTTTCTTATAGGGAACAAGAAGGGAAAAAATGTCTTCAAATATTCTGTTAAAAAATGTTAGCAATTCTTTACTTCACTAAACCAAGAAAATGTGAGGAAAATAGGCAGTTAGGATCTATATAGATTGTTCAGCAAAAATTCAGAAAATTTATCACCTGCACACAATATGTATTAGCCAGAAATCTTGCAGGAAATTAGACAGAAAAATAAAACGGAGTCCATTGTTTATTAACACTATCAAAGATGTTTCCTAAGATAATGATTTTTTAATGGACAAAATCATATTATCTTCTCCAATTAGTCATTCCACATTCTATAATTTTAGCATATAATACTTAGAAAATAATACAGTAAATACTGCCTATTAGCATTTGATTATTTAAGTCATTCTAGGCATAGGGCAAAAAGCTTAGTTTTTTTTAAAAAAAACATGAAAACATGATAGTTGGACAATATAAATTAGGAACATTACAAACAAAATTGGCAAATAAAATGAAGAGAATTAAAAGAAAAGTTGAATTGTACAGTTTCTTTTTTATAGCAGAGATTCATTAGACATTATATTAATTTGGCAAATCAATATCATTGTTTGAAATTTTATAGGCAGTTATAGAAAAACAAGCAGTTAATACCAGTCTCTTTTGGATATTGAAATGGGCTAGGGGTGGATTGGAAATCAAATAAATCAAATAAATATGTTGTTTTATTTCATTTATGACAACATATGGATTTTTAAAATTGAAACATAATCTTAAAATTAATAAGAAATAAAACAAAGCAAAAATTATCTCTTTAATGTTTCAAGTAGTTAAGAAGTATAACTTTGCTTAAACATTGCAAAACTTATAACCTCAGAAGTAGCTTACAATCAGTAATGTATTGAGCAATAGGTACTGAATGAACAAAAGCATTTAAAACCAGAGATATAAAAACATCTGTAGCATTACAAAAGTCTAGATGTAGCCATGTGTTTAATAACCAATTTTTGGTGGGTTTTTCCCCTTTATTATCATTATGACCTGGACCAATTTCAGAGAACCCATTAATCAAACATACAGTTCAAATAAGCCTAGGGATGACCAAAGTTTACTCTATCAGTTTATTCTATGTTTCATTCACAGCCACTTCCTTTGGCCATACTGGTTGAACAGAATTTGAGATATTTATGTCCCCCTGTTTATCTACGGAATGTCAGTGCAGAGGGAAGAAACCAAGGATTTTCAAGGAGTAAATGTTACAATGGTCTCAATTATGAGAGAACCATTCTAGCTGATGTTGAATAAAGTAATGCTCTTAATCTCATAAGAGATGGGATTTTTTAGTGAACAAAAGGATTTTGAAATAAAACAGTCTTGAGTTTGGATCTCAACTTTCTTCTTAAACTAAAATTCTATGATTAAGGGAACTGATTAGGGTATATTGCTCCTGCCTCCTGTTTCCCCATCTGTAAATGGAGATAAACTATCAACTGCTCAATGTTATAAGCTGAATATAAATACAGTATCATCTATTAACTTTCATAATTCTTATAGCTCCAAATGAGTAAACTGAAAAAATAATTAACCTGAAAATTTTCATTGTCATTCTTAAACCTAAATACTATTTAAAGTATCATTATTTGGTAGTAGCAATCTGTTTGTTTACAAGAAAAATTTTAAACATAAGATTCAGCTTTACCTGTAGCATTATTCATGTGAACTAGAGATTTATGAATAATGAATTACTCATCATAGGTCAAGCTTTAGTAAATCACATGAAAACATTTATTTGAAAAGTTTCTAAGGGCTGGGGATTTAGCTCAGTAGCATAAGTGACTATCTGGCAAGCATGAGGTCATGAGTTCCATCCCCGTTACCAAAAAGTTTCTAGTATCTTTTTTATCTCTGTGCTTCTGAATTGGTTAAAAAATGCCTGTTAGGTAACAAGAGATCGTGTTATGTTTTCATGGATGGGTACTAGACTCTATCAGACTGTGTCTTGCAAGAGAGTGACATAAAGAACCAATGAATGTTAAGTCTCATATCTCATGCTCCAGGTGCTAAAGATCTTGCAATTATAAGAGCATTCTGTCAAGAACACAAGTTAGAGAAAGCAGTTTCCTACACAAAAAGCTACACTTTAAAAAATGCTCTGAATTCATAAAAAGATGTGCAACCAAAGCTCACTAAAACAACTCTTTGTTATCTCTGCTATTTTCTTATTATAATTCAATTCCTTTATAACTACATACATCAAGGGATGTATAAATATATTTTAGTGCTGATTTTCAAAAAGATTATCCTCAAGGGAAAAATAAGATTCAATGTTTCCTCTATCCAAAATAAAAACCTATGATACTTATTAATTCTGATTTGATGTTGCATATATTTGGATGTAAGCAATTTACATCTTAGCTTCTAATTTATAGACTGGTTTTCTGTTTGTTACTTGAGGGATTTGTGGTGCATATGTTGAAAATTATACCCAGTTACATGCATTCTATTTATTTTTATACATTATCTTATAGCGACTGTGCTATAGAAGATCACTTATACATGGGTCAAAGGCAGCTATATTCTTGTCCCCCATAACTCAGTATCCATACCTGCAACACCTTGATCAGTTCAATGACTGTCTGATGAAGCACATATCTTCATTTATTTTTCTAAAAGTCTAAGATAAATAGATTGGTACAGTTGTTTAAAAGAAGAAGAGTATCGGAATGCTTTTTCTACTGGTATGTTATCATACTATTTCATAGAGCTCATCAGTTTATTCAGTTTCTCTTCCTGGAAACTTCTTCAGCATAAACTCTCTTCCCAAATCAGATACTTTAATTATTTATGATAAGTGTGTCTAAGTAGGAGCACTAAAGTACCAGCACTCAAAATCAATTCCCTAATTCCCTAAGGAAACTTCTCTCACATTGTACTTAGCTTTTATAGACAATGAAATGTTTGTAGTTAACTTTACTTGGATCCTCAACTTTGACTGTCTTTTTTTTCTTGTTTACATTAGGTAATGAGGATATGAGCTGTTTTAATGCTGCTAAAATGCATTCATCTTTGTAACTTGATTGACTTATTGGGAAAGACTCTGAGGCGCACTCTATTGAGGCAACCACTGTAGAGGAGAGAAAAATAGACTTTTTTATCATGAGCTCAACATCTTTCAATCTTGACTACCTTTATATTCTTCATCCTCTTCCCGACATGGACAAAAACCTTACCTAGTGTATCTTGTATAAGAATGCTGTTCATTTAATTTCATATTTTTGTCACAGATATTTTTTTAAGAAACACTTATTTATTCACCAAATTGGAAAAAAAAACTATGTCACTTCCTATTTAAAATGTTCAACTTTCTATAATTTCAAAAAACAGTCATGAAAGTACAATTACATCTCTCCACCTGAATCAGAATAAGTACTAGCTCCACATAATTTAAGCTTTTCTTAAACAATCACTGCATTTCTGATACAAAATTTCTTGTTGGCTTCTAAGCCATGAAAACTTCATTTCTTTTTTTATATCCATTGCAAATTTATTATCCACTACTTAGCTTAAAAATTAATTCCTAAAACAGCAGTATAAAACAAAAATCATTTTGCATTTTTCATATTGTATATGTTAATTTGACTCAGTTTGAAAGGTGTACTACACAGATTTTAGGGGATGCTGAACCTTCTGGAACCTTGACTGGACTGCAGTATCTGTAGTGGCTTATTCAAACAACTGCTTGTTGTTGCATGCTATTTTCTAAGAATTTAGCTAGGACTGTCCACCACACTGCCTATATATTTTCTTTTCTTGTGACTTGGTTCACTTGAAGTACAATAATTGTATTTCAAGAGAATGTATCCCAAGATTTTTGCACTTGTGAGGAAATGTAAATTTCCAGTCCTCTAGAAGACTAGACGCAGAGCTAGAGTGGAAGCATATCAGCTCTTCCTAGTGAAAACCTGTGCTCATATGCATAACAGATAGAGGAATAAACTTGCTCACTTTATTATGCAATGCCAAAAAGAAAGTCTTTTGGGAAGGTGTCTTTTTTTCCACAATGTGTGAGGTTATATAGGAAATACTAACACAAAGTGGTGGTACCTGAGTAAAATTAAAAGAAATAAGTAAGTTTCATTTATATCCAAGTCAGAGCACTCAGGGAAGAGTACAGAGTTCTGAGGTGATACTTTCAGGTAATGAGCAGAAGAACCACAAACTGGCAAGAAGGCAAGTAATGTCCTTAATCCATCACATTAAGAAATTTGACTACTATTTGTAATAAAAGAAGACAGTACAGAATTTTAAACAAAAATGTTGAATAATTTGAGTTTAAGTTTCATATGTTTGGTAGGAATCCTGACTTTAGAATAACTCAGGTACTTGGGAGAAAGACAGCAAAGCTAATTGATAAGCTCTTGCTATGAATTGGCTAAGCAACAATAGTGGGTATATTACAGATCACTTATATCAAAAGGAAATAATGTCATTTTAAATAAATAAAAAATGTATTGAAAAGTTATATATAAAATGTGAAAAGAAAAGACAAATTATGTATGATTTCAATCACCTTAGCTTGAGGAGCTGATATTTACTAAGATGGAAACACCAGTAACAGATACAGATTTAAGGAACAAGAGGAAAGATATGAGATATTAATTGTTCCATGTGACATGTTGAGATACCTATTAAATATACAAGTGAAGATATTGATAAAACAGTTATAAACAGAGATTCTACTCAGCGTACTACAGAGCTGTCTTGATCACTCCACTGCAAGTTAAAAATATCATAAGCTAAAGTGCCTTTAATATATTTCACCTACCAAATATCTTAGTGTGGTTTCTGTTGAATGCGTATCACTTTCCAACTATTGTATTTGGAGAAGGCTGAAACTGTTATGTGTGTAAGAGGTCTCTGAAGCATTAGGGATCCGAGGGTTAACTGTAAGCGTCACCCTCAAAGCTGTCACCCAGTAATTGAAGATTCTTAGAATTTATGCCATTCTAGCATTAAATTGGAGATGGCCCTGCGTGATCAATGGTAAAAGTCAAAGTGCATGGTTTCTTATTTATAGAAACCCACACAGAAACTAACTGAAGCCTCTGAAAACTATACAAACTTTCCAGTCGTGGAGCCACAAGTAAATGAGTCATATGGCTCCAGTCAAGCCACAGAGAACTACGGCACCTGCTGACATCTTACTTCCACTTCCTAGTGGACTATCAACCAGAATACTCACGGAGAAACTGAGGGAAAATAACCATGATAATAGCTATTATTATTATCATTATTATTTTATATCACTAAATGTTGAATCAATTTATCATACAAGAATAAATATGTAAAACAGAGATTATTTACAGGCAAAGGTCTACATGCCGTACGTCATCAATTACAAAGAGACAAAGAGAAGCCCAAGTGAATGGGATATTCTGAAGCCAACAACTGAAAGTGTTTCAAACAACATAATTGCACAGGGGAGTCAAATACTGCCGAGGGGTCAAGAGAGGTGAGCACTGATCACCAGATTCAGCAAGTGAATTTGTACGTTATTTTGATAAGAGTAATTGAAGCAAGTCTGGCTTAGAAAATGTGTGGAAAGAGAATAGTTACAATGAGTGAGTGTAAGACACTACAAAGGAGATATATATATATATATTATATATATATATATGAATAAATTTAAACTTCCCTCAAAAAGACACACCAAGAATAAACAGACATTATTCTATCCACTGAATAAAACCCACAATTTAAATAAAAAAGCACTGTGAAATGTATATGTATTCCATATTTGAAAAGCTAGGTGACCAGAACTGACAAGAAAATGAAACCAGCAGAACATCCGTATGGTTGCTACTTTCTCATTTTTACTTTTTATCAGTACATGTTTGTAGTACATGTTTGTAGTACATAATGATCGCAATTCTCCTGGGGAGCTGGTACGTAAAATGATGCACCTATCAGACTCACTTGCCACTGATTCACATCCTTGTGTTTTCTGTATAATAAACACAAACAGAACCAAACAATCAAAATAATCACATGATGAATGTGTTATCATATTGGATCAGACAACTGTTAGATTACTTTTCCTTAGCACTACAAAATTAGACAGTAAGTGAAGAAGATGATACTGGAATCCCAGAGGGAAAATGCAATTCTCTTTGGCTTTGGAAGTCATTATACAGATGACAGACACATGCCGAGGATTTTGAGTCTTCAGAACAAAGGGAACTTGTTTTATGTATTATTGCTAAATTATGATATGGGATAAATTGTAGATTTCAAATGCTAGAACACAAATAGCTGGGCAGATATTTTGTCATTATATCAGCAGTAAGCAATAAATTCATGCCACAAAGTTAAGTAGTTTTCAGTGAAGATAAGATGGATATAGGCTTAATTCTGTCTTACCATTTATTAGCTCTAATAGCCCATCCCAGTTAAACTCCTTTACCTCATTTTACCAATTTATAAAATAAAGTTAATCAAAACTGTCTTGAAGGATCATGATAAACACAAAGAAAATTCAAAGGAAATACTAAATATACTATCTACCACTGGATAGATGTCTAAGTCAGTTTATACTGCTATAACAAAGTGTCATAGGCTACATTGCTTTAAAAGTAGAAATTTATTTTCTCACTTATATGAAACTTAGATGTTCAAGATCTGATGGTTAGGTTCTGCAGAGAGATCCTTTCTATCTGACAGATTGCCACCATATCCTAGGTATTCGTGGAGTCTTTCCTCCCTATATAATCCTGTGATGAAAATCCATTTTCATTATCTCATTTACTTCTAATTTTCTTCCGCACATTCTGCCTTTAAATATAATCCCATTGGAATTTAGGATTTCAAAATATGAATTTTGATCAAATATATTCATTCCATAACAAAAGATGATGGAAAAGAGTAAAGTTAAAGAACTGTTTCAATTATTAGAAATAACATTTAAATTTATTACTAATGTTACTCTGAGTTCTGAAATTTAACTTTTTATTTTTTTGCTAATCACGATGCTCTAAGAATTTCTTCCCTTCATAGGAATTTTGTTTTTGTATTTATCATCAAAGTATTTTATGTTCAATGTGAACCAACTTGAATTGCAAGCTTTTTAAGGGCAACACTTACACTACATTGATCTTGTAAACCGTAATATGTGGTATCATGCTCAAAATACAATATATGTTTGATAAGTAAATGGCTGGAATTACACCTTTTATATTCATTCGTTTCATTTTCTCAATGCCTTCAGTGAACAAATGGAGTCTAAAAAGTGTACTGTAACTGTAACTCATTATGAAAAAGAACAAGGTTATTAATCACATAATATGTAAAGGCTAACTTCAAGATATATTTTGAATATTTTTGATGAAAGCTACTATCTTAAATTTCTTATGCTGTCTCTTTTTACTCTAAAAAGTAGCATGATACTTCTCCACAATACACTGGCCACTGTAAAAATCCAACTGCAATTGGCAAGGAAATTAGCAGACAGACTTGGCTCCAGCCTTTAATGGAAATGTAATCAGCAGGCTGTCTTTATGAGTGTGCGCTGCTATCACCAAATATCCACTTAGGTTGTGAGGCCAACGCTGCAGGCAGCAGTCCAAAAACATTACCATCCCCCAGGTGACAATAAAAGGCTGAAAAATGCTCATGGGGAGAAGATCCATTTCAGATTTTCTAGAATTTTTAAAGTAAAAGAGAAAGTTGGTCATTTTATATCAATATACGCTGCCGAACTTCTCTAATTTGCCAATGGAAGTCTTTACCACCATTCATCCAATGACAAGAGTGCATTTACTAATTGAAGGGTGTGTTCCCCTTGCAGTAATGCAAAGCAGTATAACTAACTTCTAATAAAAGCCTTCAGAATAGTTACAGACACTTCCCTTGTTACATGCATCCTTCTTACTACAGGCCTGTATTTCCCAATACAATTACTCTTCCTGGTATTGTTTCTTCTCAATATGTACATTTAAGATTATAGACTTGTAATTATGCACAAAGTTAAACTCTTATGCATCTTTCCCTACTCTTCTGTCCATGTTGGAATATCTTTTTCATTGGAAAAATGTCCTTAATATCACAACAGATCAAAGCTAGGAATCAATTATATTACATATAGGGATCACCCAAGAAAATCCCAAAGGAATATTTTTCCATTTTTCCTTTTAGAAGTTTTGCTTTGGCTCAGGAAATATTTCCTAAGTGCATGCTAAATTTTAAATAGTCATTTGAAAATGGCATCCCCTCCAGTGGTCTTTGAACTCCTTGAGATCAAGATCTACACCTATTTTATGTTGTATTCAAAGATAGTAGGAGACTGTCAGATGCATAAATTTTAAATTTATAGTCCAAGTGAATTTGACATCTAAATGCATAGTTAAAGCACTGAAAGATATTTTTCAAAACGTAGGGAAAACATTATTTCCAGTTTAACTATGAATTACCGTAGAACAGCAATCTTAGGGTAATAGTAACTATTATGGAATAGGTATTATATATCATGAAAGAGGCACTTTTGTGAGATATTCTACTGTAGTATAATTTTATCATTCAACATTTAAAACATTTACTGATATTTCTCTGAATCAAGTAGAAAATTGAGTTCTAGAAAAATCAATGTTGAATAAACACTTGATTTCTAGGAACTTAGCATCAAATGGAAAAGCTAGATAAGTATACAGAGATACACAATACAGTTTGCTAAACTATTTAACAGAAAATATGAACAAATAGTTTTGGAAGTAAGGAAAACTCTGTTAACTCTGTAAGGAGTTGAATAAAGCTCCTCAGGGGTCATGATATTTGAGATGGGGCCTTGGGTATTGGGGCGAAAAGAACTTACCTGAAGAGAAAGGTAGTTAGTTGAAAACACTAAATGTAGAAAAGTAAAGTTGAATATACAGAATAGATGATTTCTCACTCAAGTGCTATTTCCCAGCCTCTTGTTTCAAAATTTTGTTTAATCTCCTTTAGCCTGTCCATCCAAAGAGGCAGGATCACCCACAATAGCAGATTATAATTGGTCTATAATACTTTGGTTAAGAGATGAATGAGGATATGAGATGGATTTCTGGGTAGGTGGTAAAAAGGCAAAATCCTAAAATTCCAGGAAACTTGAAAACTACCTAAGATAGAAAAACTCTTCCTACTGTCTGCAATTCCTTTTGTTTGGAAATGCAACTTGTAGAGGTGGTCCAGTTCACCTGTAACCAGGAAGTGTTCAGAAATAAAGTGATTAAGGCTGCAGACAGGAAAAATCCATTGCATCTTCAGTGAATTATTATGCCAGTGAAGCAATCACTTTTTAATACAATAATAAGTACTTCCTAATTCAATTCATTGAAATTACATTTTCTGGAAAAATTTTCACTGGTATAGAGTAAAATGTATAATATATTTGAGACACACAAAATTTGTTAAAACATGTATTAGACAGAGGGAGTAAGAAAGTGAATGTTAAGAATAAATATGTGTAAATCTGGAAATACAGGCTAAACTCTGAAAGATTGTCTCCCTATAGTAAAACAAAATATGTCTTACTGGTTATTAAATCATGTGTCTAATCAAAAAGGAAAAAAATCAACTTTTGAAAGAAAGACCAGAGGATGATTTAGAAAAAAGAGAATTGACAAAATTAGAGAAAGAGAATGAAGATTTAGAATAAAAAATTCTGAAGTAAAGTTTGGAGGGAAGATTTGAATCACAATACTAAGTCAGAAATTTTTTTCTATTTTTCTCTTAGAAGGCAACAAAAAGATTAGTTGGAAGGGTTTCACAGTAAACTTTGATAGAACAATAATCCAAGAGAAGAAAATGAAAGATATTTAAAGTGGAAATTTTAAATTGTTCCTGCTTGCAGAATACATATTCAAAAATTTCACAAATACTCTATAAATCTAAAAAAAATCAAGTAAAGTAACAAGACACAAAACAAACTTATGAAAATCATCATTAGTAATTTTGTATACTAACAATGAGACATACATAAGGGAAATTAAGAAAGCTATTCTATATACAATGGCTTTAAAATTAGTTCAATATTTTAAAAAGACTGAAAGAGGTAAAAAGGTCTGTAGACTGGAAATGAAAAAAATTGATAAAATAACAGAAGACACAAAATGGAAAGATACATCGCATTCATATATTGAAGGAATTAGATTCATGAAAAGGCTATATTGTAAACATAATTCATGTCAAAATGCAAACAGCACTTTTTCACAGAAATAGCCAATCCTACTAAAATTAATATAGAATCACAAAGAAACCAAATAACCAATGGAATTTTGAGCAAAAAAAGGGAGAAAATTGAAGCACATAAAACAATGAAACAATTAAGAGGCGAGAAATAACATCCTGCCTTTATGATCAACTGATGTTTTAACAAAGAAGCTGAGAACATGACAGGAAAAAGACTCTTCCAAAAATATGATGTGTGGAAAATTTCATGCAGAAAAATTAAATTAGACCTTCATCCAATAACATATACAACAACACTCGAAATATAAGACATGAAAATATAAAACTCCTAGACAAAAACGAAAAAGGAAACTCCATGACATAGGTTTTGGCAATAAGTTACTGCGAATAACACCAGAATCAAGGACAATAAATGTTAAAGTATATAAATGAGATTATGTCAAACAAAAACCTTCTGGATACTGAAAAAAATAACAAAGTGAAGGGACAATCCATAGAGTGGGAGAAAATATTTGTGAACCACATTATGCCAGCAATTTATAGCCAAATTATATAAGACATTCAAATGAATCAATAGCAAGAAAATCACTTGATGAAAAACCAGAAAAGGTACTCAATACATATTTTTCAAAAAACACATACAATGGCCAATAATTATGTGAAAAAAAGTCAACATCTCTAGTCATTGGGATGATGCAAATTAAAGTCACAATGAGATATTACCTCACATCTGTCAGAATGACTTGTATCAAAAAATGAAAGTTAAATGCTTAAGAGAATACAAAGAAAAATGTAATTCAAATTAATATAGTCATTTTGAAAACAGTCTGGAGATTTCTCAAATAGTAAAATAATATAGTAAATAACAAATAGTAAAGAACTAATAGTTTACAAATAGTAAAGAACTAATATACAAGTAATGAATCCAACCACTGGTATATATCCAAAGGACATAGAATCTATATGTCAAAGAAAAAAATAACACTACACACCAAAATATATTGTAGCATTATTCAAAATATTCAAGTTGTACAATCAATCTAAATGCCTAACAATAGCTAAACAGATGAAGACAATGTATGGTGGATTTAACCAGTATGTCATTATGGATATGCTGTCCTTTGTCATAAAATTAATTTACCTGGAGGGCATTATATTAAATGAAATAAATTAGACACAAAGAGGAAAATACTAGAAGATCTCACTTGTATTTGTTCTCTAAAGAAGGTGAACTCATACAGGTAGACAGTTGATCGGAGGTGTTACAATTTAGATCTAAAATGCCCTCCTCCAAATCTCACATATTAGTGAGGGGGCTTTTAGAATATGATTAGATCATGAGAACTACACTCTCTGTGGATTTGTCCATTGATGAGTTAGGAGGTAGAACCCGATTAGACGTGGGTCAATGGAGCATGCCCAAGAAGTGTGTCTTCTCCTCTGCATGTCTTTCCTTCTCTTTCTCAGCTTTTTGGTAGCAATGTGTGAAACACCTGTCCACCATCCTGCAGTTCCACCATGGGCTTCTCCTTGACTGAGCCCACTGAAACCATGAGCTAAAAAAAAGAAATGTCACCTCTTTTAAGTTGCAAGTGTTGTGTATCTTGTCTCAGTGACTTGAAAGTGACTAATATAGACAGTTACCAGGACATGGGGGCAAGCAAGAGAAGGAGGCATTGTTATTCAAAGGCCATGAGGTGCCATTTAAATAGAATTCATGAGAACAAGATGTTCACTATATATGTGACTACAGTTAAGAGTTGCATATCATATTCTTGAAAACTACTATAAAGGTAGATTTTAAGGATTCTCACCACAGAAAAACAAGTATGGGAGGTAACATTAACTAGCCCATTTAGGCATTCCATAGAGCATACATATTTCAATAAATCATATTGTATATCATAAATATTATAATTCTTATTTTTCAATAAATTCATTAAATCAATATTTTTAAAGGAGTAAAAATTGACAAGCAGCAAGAAAGCATCAGTTACCCCGAGCGTACCAAGTATGTTATTATAGTGGTGGCCATATTTAACTTGATCTTATTTGAAACTTGTTCTCTTTTTCTAAGCAAATGGAAAGATGGTTTTACTTTCAACTTCCCTAAAAAATTTAAGGCCATGTCACTGATTATGATTCATGTTTTGTGGCATGCATCTATTTTTTACCAAAGCATTTTAAATGCTAGTGAAAGACTCACCAGTATTTTCCCACCTCTCTGGCTGTGATGCCTCAGAAAGATAATAATCACAGGTTCTAGATGTTGTTGCTATAAGATAGATGGTACATCCTTCAATAACTTGGTTGATTGAGTCTTGGTGGAATAGAAACCCTTCCAATTTTCATAGAATAATAATATAAATAATGAATAGCGATTTGAGAATTACAACATGACCCTGTCTTAGACTAATCAGTATAACCTCGTCTTGATATTACAATCTCAGAGATAAACTAGGTTTTTCATGATGTTATTCTTTTTTTCTAGGTGAACACTGAGATTTATCAGCTTGTGTAAAACAAGCCAGAAAAGTTAACAGGGATAATGTTGAGGAAGAATCTATAACTATAACAATCCACTACTCCTACTCCTACTACTACTCCTTTTGAACTGCTTTCCAAAACAATATAAATTAATATCTTCAGTGGGTCTCAGGAAGTTCTGACATTATCTTCAAAGGCACTTGTAACATCAAAATTTCATCCAACTATTTTTTTTCTAAATGCTCGGCTGATTTTCTTGTTCAGAACTAATCCATTATTTTTGAAATTATCTGTCTGGAAAAATTCTCTTGACTCAAAGACGCTGCTATTTGGAAGGAGAAAACCAGAATCATAGTCAACCATAATTGTAGACATTGTGGTTATTCACTGTATTTGTACTTCCAAAGAAAGTAAATTGGATTTACTTTTGCTGAGCCACTCCACTTACAACTGTCATTCAACATACTAAAAATGTTTTCTGTTTGTGTTCAAAGGTCATGAAGAGTACCAATCTGTCTCTTCAAAGAGTAATGGTACAGTTCTAGGAGATGGAACCAAAATTGCATGTCAATTCATCACAAGCATCAATATGAATAATGCCAAGATTAGCTTTATTGTAATTAGAATATTTTATCTTTAAAATGAAGGTTTTATTTTTCATCAGAAAGAAGTTAAATTGCTTTTCTAAAACCATACTGTGCCAAACAAATAATCACCTTTATTTACAATTTACTGTTTGACTGTGGTTTAAAAAATGCATTATTTTTTATTCTATTAGACAAATGATTTTTTTATAACAATTATACTTTAAAGTTTAAATTGGACTAACACAGACTTTTCCCACTAAATGATTGTTTTCCCAAGGATATTACACGCAAATGTAACCAGGTAAAACTGTCTTTCATAGAGGAAGAAGGAATAAGCTCTTAAAATCTCAATGACTTTATACACACTTTATAACTTGCTCATGTTTATTGATACTACATTTTAGTTTTGATTCTGCTCCATTCTTTGCCCCACACTATAAAAGCAATGTTTGGGAGAGAACATGATACTATTTTCACAGAAAAGAGGAAAGTACAATTGACGAACATAGCATCTCCATGACCCAAGCACCCCTAAAACCCCATGAGTGAACCTTGAGGGAAAGTGTATTTTTTATCTAAACCAGAAGAACACCTACACATTTCCTTGTTGGATCCTGTCATACAGTAAACCAGATACGTCCTGCTCTTGTGTGGACTGTGAAATCCTTTGGTAGTTCAAGGAAACAACTAAGACCATTGGCTTAGAAAGGTGGTGAACAGGTATTATGCTGGTTTACCTCAGTTCTCAGTTTAGCCTTAGCCTCTCTTCCTGTTTTCCATTTTCGGTCAGTGCCACCTCTTACTCTGGAGTTTTTTCCTCTAATAAATATTGTGACTTCCACAATTTCAATGTATATTTTCCTCCAATGCCATTCTCCTTCTAATCTGATTTAGGTCTGTCTGCTTTCTAGGATTGACTGGTTGTGTTCTGGCATCTGCACTCAGATCTATCCCTATATTCATCTCCAGGGCACGCACACACACACACAGTAGCAGTTAAAAGCAACCAATATGGAGACTTCCCCTCTATGACACTGTGGCTGCTGGATGAGTTTTATTTCAATCTATATATTTCCCCTTCAAACTGACCACAGGATCTATTTTTTATAAGTGAAACATTTGCTGTTTAAGGATTTCCTTAAGTTCTGTCTCTGGAAAATATGTCTTAACTTTTTCAATCCACAAGGAACACTGTATCACACTCTATTTTTGTGGAGACCAACATACACAAATGTTAAAATATTCAATTATTAAAACATGAGAGTAGAGGGTGATGAGATAATTTTGATAGATTAATTATAAAAATTTTATGAGTTTAAAGATTTAACACAGCATTGCACTTGTTTAAATTTAAAATTATTTTAGTCTATGATATGACAAGGGAAGTAGGATGATAGTGTAATTTGTCACCTCATTAATTATTCATATGTACTCCATTGATCTAGGTTAGTTTTGTTTTGTAAAAAATAACAACACTGATTTTACAGCAAACATTTTTTTTCAAAAGAAGCACATCGATGTGGACAAAATTGTGTCTATGGCTTCAGTTTCACTTCAATTGTTTTCATGACTTCCATGATCCTGCCAGTGCTTCCTTAATTCACCAGGCCATGCTCAGGTAGCTTGTGACTACTAGTGTGCAGTAGTCATTGTGCTGCTCACCACTGCAGCAATTAAGCTCCCAAATCTTACTGGTTTACTCCAATGCAGGAATAGGTTTCTAACCTAAGAGTCTCACATTCTTGGTTAAATTAGATGGCATGTGGATTCGCTGCCCAATACCCCCCCCAAAGATCCAAATAAATTAAATGCCAGACTTCTACCATCTCCTAGCTTTCTGTTTCTTCAAGGTTCTCTGCATTTGAAAGACTTAACAGGCTCCAATACATATGGTGACATAAGGGAGCATAGCATGTTGGATGCAGCAGTACTATAGGGAGAAGTGGAATCTATAAAGAACCTAAGCGAATATTTTCAAATTGAAGAGAACTGATGGTTTCCAGCTTAAGAACCCATGCACATTATTGGCCAAACTTTGCTAGAGAAAAGGAAATCTGTACTTTTCCACATGAAATCTCATGAGTTTTAAAGGAAGCAAATAAACAAAGAGTAACCAAAATAATGTTGAGTAAAACAACTTCCAAAAAACATTTCTGTGAAACTGATTTGCCTCACTGATAATGCACTTGCAAGGTCTGATGTATGTATGCTATGCTTTTGCTTGGATAACTTCATCCTTCAAGTAGGGCAGTTATTGTACTCATAGGATCAGTGTCCTCCATGTTTTTTGTTTGAGCACTTTCAGAATGTGTGCACATACACACCACATGCACAGTATAGGCACATATGTAAAACTTCACTATGGCATACAATATCTCGAGACTGTGACTGTGTATGGGAGCATGTGGGGTGAGGTTCGTCAATAATTCGATGATACACATCCACTCTTTAATCTTCTTTGTAATTTTATTGTTAAAGGAACTTCATGACAGATATAATTGGATAATCATTGCTCTTCTGTTTAAAATAAAGCTGATAAAGATGATATTGGAATAGGAAACATGTTTTCTGCTGATCTTTAATGTAAGTTTGTTTACATGAATTACATTTAGCTCTCCCAATTTTATTAATATATTAAATGTTACTATCATCTTGTCCTAATTTGGGAGTCAAAAATAATAACAGAAGTTTTCAATTTTTCTCTTTTTTCCAATTGTTTTGTATGTTCCTTATTTTTTATGCATTATACTTTCCCTAAAATTATAACTTTGCTTTGACTACCATAGATTACACATGGAGTGTAAAAGTTCATATTTGTGCACAGTTCTGTTTAGATCCATGTGTACCTAGTATATGTTAGTTCATATCAAAAGAACACATTTTAGTTTCATTTGTTGTATTGCAGTAGGCATTTACCCATTTCAAGGACAAAAATATACTATTAGCACTTGAATGAGTGAGGGTAGTTCTAGTTAATCATGCTACCAAAAGTATTTTCTTGGTAATAACAATAGCAGAACACAAAGGTTTTGTAAAATAAGATTTGTAGCCTTTTAATTGGACTGATCTAAATGAAAGAGAGGAAGTAATTTGGAGCCAGGTTTTTAAGCAATTTGGGCACAAAATGTGTAAAAAGGTACATGGAATAATTCTTTTCTTTATTCTATGAGTGCTATGACAGACTTTTCTTACATAAAAGTGAACATATGCCTGAAAAATGTTGTTAAATAACTACATATATTTAAAGTTCAAAATTACTAGCCAGTCAATCCAATTAGGCAAAAATAGTTTACTTTCAGATATTATATATTACTGTTCTTATGAGAAAGTGCATTAAAATTATAAATTATAAAGTTGATTAGACTTTCCTTATACTGCTCAATCTGCAGGCTATTTATTTCCTACTAGACATTTTCTTTGATGTAAGAAATCATCTGATGCTTCCAGATGAATATGACTCATAACTAGAACTTTGGCTTATTATATTCTGAGACATAATTTTATATGTGCAGGAAGGAGGGAAATTTGTATAAAAATTATGAATCAAACTTTTAACAATAGAGAGGATATTACAAATATAATATTCATTTGATATTATACCAAATAATGTATAAAACACTTAAAAGTAGAAAGAACTGCTTCAATGCCCCCCAAAATAGAAATATTAATCACATATGACCTACTAAATGATTGTTAGGATTGATTTTATGCATGCACATATATGTAAAGTGCATATATATACATATATACTTAAATGCTACATGCATATGTACATGTTATATTTAAAATGGGATCTGACACTCTCTGTAGGTGTTGAATTAAAATTTTTAGTTATTATTCAGTGGAATGTGAGCTCAGTGATAGCATGGGCTTTGCTTCATTTATTACTTCTATATTCCCAGGGCCTACTATTAAATAGTTTTTTATATGTCTTCCATAAAAGTTTAGTGGTTGAGTGATCTGTTAGTTCTATTGTGATTCCTCAATTTACTGGTAAGATAATTGAGAAACAGTAAAATCAACTAACATAATATTTTAGACATTTTCCATTGCAGGGACCAAAGACTTGACATTCATAACTTAAAGGAGAGATTTATTGACCTCACAGTTTGTGAGGTTTCAGTCCATGATCAGTTGGCTTCAAGGCACAAACATCAAAGCCAGAGAAACTTTCAGCTCATTGCAGCAGAAAGCCAAAAGGGTGCAGGAAAACAAGATCAAGAACTGTGTCCTTTAAAGGCACACCCCCAGGGACCCACTTCCTCAACAGCAGTATATGAATACATCAGTGGATGAATCCATTTATGAGGTTACCACCCAGTGATCCACTAACCTTCCAAAACCCCTGCTCTAAATCCATGAAATTTTGGGGTGGCATATTGGATCAAACCATAACACAGCCTCAGAATATTATATCCAGTATCATCAAGTTAGTGACAAATCTCAATTTTAACTCAACCACTATGCCAGTAAATGCTTACACACTTAATCACTTCTGCTCTACTATGTTTTCCTATTGAAATAATTCACTTAAAGAGTCTCATAAAGAAATGGACCTAACAAAACTGAGAACTTCTTAAGATGTTTCTAGTCTGCCATAAAATTCTAGCTTCCAGAAAGATTTCCAGAGTTCAGTGTAGAAAAGGGTACTCTCAGCCAGGCATATTCTGAGTAAAAAGCTAGAGAAAATGTGTACCTCAATTTTAGGAAGATTTTTGAAGAGAATAGCTAAGTTTTTAATCAGGCAGTGAAAGAGTTCATGTCAACGAGTTACTTATGCCTAAAAGACTAAGGTTTTGCCCATACTTCATAGTTCTATCTTGGCACAAGATATTTTAATATTATATTCCAAGGAAATTCTGAACAACTCTTCCTTTTATCCACTGTAATGCTAATCCCAAATGATATTCTGTACTACAATCACTTTGTAAACCATAAATATTCAAAAGCAGTGTATTAAAAGGTCATGAAAGGCACAGTGTCTCCTGATTTTTACTGATCTATCACCAGGGACTCCCACTGAAATTCATTCATTTTAAAATTATCACCCTGATGCCTTTGTTTATCTAGAGTATGATATGCATATTAAAGGTATATCCAATGATTTGACTTTTATTTAAAAGATCCAGATTTTAATTTCATAAATCTATTTGTGAAAAATGTATATTATGAAGGGAACACTAGCATGGTTTACGTGGGTGGGTGTGGTCTAACAAAAATAGGGGGAAGAAAAGTTAAATATTAAAGAAAATTTCAGAAAAAATTTTTGGAGTTTTCAACTTAAAAAATAAGTGATGCTGGTGTACTTTTACATTCAATTAAAACAAATTCCCTTTTGGTGACTTTTAGATCTGACTACTAAAAACAATCCCAGAAGGTATTTTGGTTTCTTGCTATTATTATCATCATCTGAAGCACTTTAGATACAAAAATTTACTTTTTTTGCTTTTATAAAAGTCTCTTGATTTTTAAGACTATTATGTTTTCTTTTTTACTGTTTTTTGTTGGTTTGTTTGTTTTTTACATTGTAGAATTTCCTCTTATTTTGGACAGTGAGACAGGGCAGACTTCATATTATAATGTCAGTCAGAGTTCTTGGTTAGTAGTAAAAGCTTACTGTGACTAGACAAACCACAAAGAGAATATACTAAGAGACTCCAGGCTCCATCAAATCAGAGGATGGAAAGCCGCTCATACACATTTGCAGGGCTGCAACAGCAAAAGTTCACCAGCCAGAGCATTCTGACTTGAAGCCCACTACAAGCAGTGAATGCCCAACCACTGATGCCATCATTTTCTTGGATTCAAAGTCCTACAAGGAAGCATTCCATTTTCTAATTCCCAAAGTGTTCCTAATATGACTGTTTCCTCCAATCATGCAAGGGAAAGAAATGGAAGGAACTGTATTGCTCTCTAAGAGTATACATAGACAAAAGTGTACCACCAGTGGAATGAAGATGTTATTAGCAATACAAGATGGAACACTCATCAGTCAAAAAAATTGAAAATGCCTAGAACTATGCTTTTGTGAGATTAAAAGCTGGTAGAGAGATCAAGTTATCAAGCATTATAATGCAGTAAAGACACACGGGTTTCAATAAAATTCTTTCTCAGATACTGGCTGTGAGATTGCTTACAGGGTGCTTAAACTTTCTAATCATATTTCATTGTATATAAATACTCTCACTATAGGTATTTTTCTGAGTATTACCAATAATCCACTTAGTGATCTACATAGATGAGAGAAATTCTTCTCTTATCTTACATCTCACGACCCTGTCTACATCACCCCAGTCATTAGTTTCTTTAGACTAATGCCCTAATGAGATTCTCTACTGTCTACTTATGGAAATTCTGAACCCTTGAACAACATATTTGAATATATTGCAAACTGATCTTTATTTAGCCAATTTTTCCCCTCTAGACAAATTATAAAAGCTTCAACAGCTTCTTCTTTTTAATTGTTAGTAAAATTTGTTATGATTATTCAGATTTTCCCTTTGAGCTTGAAAAGACCTCCCAAATACCTGTTGAACAGTATCTATTGCCAGATAATTTCTCTCATCTTTTGTTCTTAGCACTTTCATTCGGTAAGCTTTTGTTCTTTTATTTAATCTTTGCCAGTTCTTGGTCGTATTTCTGGTAGAAAAACAGATTTTCATAAAAATAGGACTCCAGTTGCAGGAGAAATGTTTTAAAAGCTAAATCTTTAAATAGATGACATTGCAGACAAGAGTGATTTGAGTATCGAAGAAAAAGTTATGCTTATATTCCTGCCATGGATTCAAAGAAAAGATGGTATTTGATAAGTTGGCCTATTACCATGTTAGAGATCACTCTAGTTCATCAACATGCATCTTCCTTAAGAACCACTGCCTGTGTCATCCCTTCAGCTGAACAGATGGACCTCCTCAAGTGTTGGGATCCACAGCCATGCTTCCAGCTTGCCTCACCCCAGAAGCTGTGGCTGGTGCTTAATGAAAAACCTGTTCTTGCTGAAGTTAGCAAGACAAACATAAGCCAGTTGATAAGATTACACTCTAAAACAAATATATGTATTGAGTAATTTAAGGGATTTAATAACAAAAAAAAAACCCATTTGCCCTTTGGGTTATTATCTCAATTATAACCAATTAGCAGAGAAATATATTTACATAAATTCAAGTTATCATTAATGGGAGGTGATAATTACACTTCACGTGGTGTTGGTATAATCTTTTATAATCCTTATGATCCCTTAAATAGATGTCAGTTATTTCCAGTTTGCATAAACATAAGGTAGGTTAGTGCAGGTGATTGTATTTCTTTTATTTATAGCCTTAAAAGTAACATTTGTTTCACAACCATTTAGCAGATTGAATGGGGTAGCAATCTCTTCCACTTAGAAAATTATTTTTTGTGCTAATATGCTAATTTGTGCTACTAGTAAATATCACTCAATTTAGAAAACAAGTAATAGATTCTACATGAATTGGCCTATGATGCAGATATACTGCTTGTGAAAAATTAGTTAAATATAAATGACATATTGCTGTTATGATATTACATGTTACCCAAAGTTTTTTTTTATTTTACAAGGATTATATTTAAGAAGACAGCAATAACAGTTTTACTTTTTGTTCAATGCAGAAGATTAATAGATAAAACAGAAAAATATCTTTATTTAGAAAAAGTTACACACTAATTGCTGAAATCTCATTACATTTACTTCCATTTTATTTTTATAAAACTATTTTGTAACTATCTTATTCCCCATTAGTAAGTTTCATAACACAGAGAGCGTGTTCCATCTGTTATATGTAATATTCTGGAAACTTTGTATAGAGTGCAAGACACAGTAGGCACTCAATTACTGAGTGCAGAATAATCACCCCTAAAGCACTCCTGTGCCATTCTCTCTGCCACTATCATTACTCTGCTTGATCAAATCTTTTATCTCAGCTTTTTGGAGTGTTACAGTTTATCTAAATTAAAACATAAAACAGAGTCTTTTCTTCTTCCAGACAGTACACCATCTAGTTTTAGAGGGACCATTAGGGTTTGGGAAATAATTTTTTTAGAATCCATTAAAAGAAAAATCGATGGTACAGAAGAAAAATAAATTAATGGCCAAAGCATTAAAGATAATAGAGAGTTGACATTGTTGTTGAGATTCAAATGATGGCATAGTTTTACCCAGATCATTTGGTGATGAGTGTGAATACAGTGTAAGCAATAGTTCCAAGGACAAAAAAACAATCCCTGTGTCTGTGTCCCTTTCTTTGAGATTGTATTCATCTGTGAATGTTTATATGTGTGCCGCTGTATATGTTTTTCTGAGGGATTTCATATGTATCTGTGTCAGTAGTGCTCTGGATTAAGCAAGAGACGCTGAAGAAAGAATATCTTCTAAATTTAGAAAAGCAAGCATTTATTTGCTGATTCTGACCATTGTCTACTATAACCTGCTTTTTTCAACTGTTTTCTCTAGGTCTTGTATTATTTGGAAGTTCCCTAGTTGTGAAAAATCATGGAAAAATTATCCATCAGATGATATAAACCTTGGCCACCATCTACTGAACCTTACCAGGTTCTAATGATGGTCTCTCAAAGCTAGTAATGTCTTCACTCTGTCTCAGTAATTTCAAGGTAACTAAATTATGTATGGCCTCAGTGATCCTAAATATAGGCTCGGATTGGTCTAAGAAGGAACAAGGCAATCCCTCTGCCACTTCCTCTGTATTTTGAGCTTCATCAATATCCAGAAGCAGACTCCACATCATGGTGAGTCTTAAAACATCATTGTGTAACCAGAAAAACTTGATACAGAAAAACATTATTCCAAATGGTTATGAATTTGTTGTATGTTAATCAGTTACCTAGTTTGTCTTGAAGAACTCTAACATTTAGAAAAATAGATCCCCCAAAACTGTAGTGTGGTCCAAAGGAATAACCTTGGTAATGAAAAAGCAAACTAAAGAGCACAGCTCACATGAAAGGCTGACTAGGAAGTAGTCCTACCCTTCTTTTTGCACTGAACACATCAAGATGTAAGGCAAGCAGCTTGACACACAAAGGCCTTTTCACATGAGACTTTTATCTGAGCTAGGAAAGATCTATTGCAGTAGGATTTATTTTGCATTCATTTATTCCTGCTCATGGGCATTTTCAAGAGTGTCAGTGACTGAGATGAACACAAGTGGCTAGATTGTTAATTATCCAAAGGTTGAAATTCAAAGAATAGGATGGTTTTACTCAGAAATTTCATACACTGATGAGTGTGGATACAGAGTAAATGGTTATTCATAGATAACACAAATCCTCTGTGTGTGCTGGTGGAATCCTAGGCATTTACCTGTAAAGTGAAGTCCTATGTACACAAAAGACTTGTAAAAGAATATCTGTAATAACTTAATCTAAAGTGTCCCTTTGGTATGGTTAAAGTGCCTAGTATTTCTCAGGCATTTTCTTCATTCTCACCTCATAGATTCACGACTATACCTTTCGTCTACCCTGTATGGCACTTAATCTCAACAAGTGAAGTGTTTGCCTCCCTCCTACTGAACATCCAGCAATGCCTACAAATAACTTCTCAAAACTCTGGGGATGAGTTCTACTGAAGCCAGTAGGCAGAGGCTGACAATGCTGCTAAATATGCCAGAACAAAGAATTATCGACAGAAAATACCACTAATGCTCACATTGAGACCCTTCACTATAAAAAGAAGCAGAGAAGTGGGGAGTGGGCTCTTCCTTCACGTATAAATACAGTTGATAAAATCTATGTTATGCCATAAGATTGCATAAGTATAAAAATCATAAACTTCTGGCTACTAATGCTATGAATTTGGTAGATTATTTGAATTTTAGAGAATGTACAGTAATGAACACTGCAGACAGGAGAAGACTCTGGATGACCAAGATTTAGACCTTGAAAATTTCTACATTTCCAGTTTCCTCTTTATTCAAATTAGGAATTCTCATCTGAAAAATTCTCAAAGTGAGACCCTATCAAAACTGAACAAAGAGAGTGTTAAGAAACGGGAACCATTCTTCATTTTGACAGAAGTGTAAAATTGTATAAGCACTTTGGAAAACAAAGTGCTTATACTATTAAGTATAAAATTGAGTATGTACCTGTTCCATGATATATTAACTCTCCCCTTACCCAAAGGGGAGAGTTTACCCAAAAAGTGAAATCATGTGCACAAAACCCTCATATTTGTAGTAACATTCTCAATAAAAGAAAAAATGCAAACAGGTGTTTAAAAAAAAGGATAAGTAAATTATGATGTATGCATCTATAGAATAATAGACAACAATAAAAGGGAAAATTACTACACACATTTCAAAACACCACATTGTACACAATGAATATGTGTGATTTTCTCAGTTTAAGTTTTCTAAAAATGAAAAGACATAATGAGTGGTATAAATGAATCTCAAAAACATTATATAGAATTTTAAAACTGACACAAAATATTGTTTATTATATAATCCATCTATACACAATTCTAGGACTGTATAAGCAGTCTGTAGAAAGCATATTCAAAACAGCAGTTTGTGGGATAGTAAGCTTAAAGAAAAGAGCTGTCTGGAATGGAGTAGGGGGAGCCATCTTGATGTAGAAGCAATGTTCTATAATTTAATGGGAGTCGATTCTCCACAGATAATTATTTTCTGTCAAAAGTCATTGAATGAATTTTACTATGAAATATACTGAGTTTTATTTAATGATACAGTGCTGTAGTATTTAAGGGTAATCCCTTAAGTCTACAACATAATTTCAAATGCATCAAAAAGATAAAATAGATTGACAGGATGCGTTGATAAACATGTGATAAAGCAGGTATAGCAAAACGTTATTTATAGGTGATAAAAAAAATCGGTGTTTACTATACATTTGTTTTTACTTGTTTATATACTTGGAATTTTTGTAATATAATGTTGAAGAAAATACTAGAAAGATACATAAATAAAGCAGCCAACCTCAGTAACTCTGTCTTACTAGGTCTCTGCAAATAGGAAAAAAAGATTGAGAATTACACCAAGACTTACTGGCTGCTTCTAGATTCTCCCTCCTTGGAATCAGGCAGCTTGGTGGGGCTCTCAAGACCGTCTGTGAACACTCAGGAGTTTGGCCTCCCAGTACTCTGATGCACTTGTTGCAACCTCATGACAACCAGAATCATGCTTAAAGAAAAATGAAGATGTAAGTCACAAAATGGAATGAAAATGTCACACTGATTTCAAATATACAACTAGGCATATCCTCTCTCCTGCCCAGGTGCATGACGGCAGGGTGTTCATGAGGACCATCCTGCCTGATATATGAGGTGAAGCTGGACAACTTATTTTGCTTTGTGTCTTAAGTGTTGTTTAGGAAGAGCCCCAGCAGGATTGACTGGAATATACTCACTACCAAGAATAGTATTTGGAATAAATTGTTATTTTGCTGCCATACCACCAGCTATTTGGTCCCATGGAATGATGATTGTCTTTTACAAACAGGTACCAACTAAAGTGAACAATATTTTGTTGGATACTGACAATAGAGGCCTAAAGTGATGACATGGAGGCTACCACATGTATAAGGCCAAAAGTAAAAAGTGAAACATTTAGGTAGCAAAATACCACAAAGCCAGGGGCAAGTTGGTATATTAAACAACTTTTATGGGCATCACATTAGAAAGAAAAAGTAGATACTTAGGGAAAATCTTTTTGGCTGTGAATCAGAATAAAACCAGAAAAAAGACAGAGCGAGAGGGAGGGAGAGGAAGAGAGACAGAGAGAAGCAACAATATAATGGGAAAACCAATGACAATTTTTGTGTTATACAAAGTAAGTTCCCCCAAATGAAAGACCTTATGTCACATTTAGTTCTCTCCTATGAATTAATGCGATGGCAGATTTCTGAGGCAGAAAAATAGACTGATGGGGGCTTGCATGGTTAAGCTCTGGGCTCCTCAGAAGACTCCAACTAATCCATGTCTGTGATCAACTGCTTACAGGCTGAGGATGTTGGTAACTAGCACATAACATAATTTAGTACCTTAAGTCTTTGAAACATGAGAAAGGAAAATAATGTCATGCTTGCTACAGAGAAATAAGTCTACATCTCCAGTTAAGAAAGTCATTCTAAAAGTCACTTCAGATAAGGAACAGCAAATGAAAATTTGTTCAGCTTTTTTCAGTAGGGACTGTCAAAGGCTATCTTCAGTTAAAGTCTACCTGTGACACTCAAAATATCTCTCTTCCTTTTGGTAAAATTAGTTTGAGAAAGAGAAAAGGAAACATGAAGTTGTGTAGGAAATGGCAGAGGATCCCAGAGCCAGTGGCTGGCTTTTTTGTTGAAATTATCCACAATTTGGGAGGCATATTTGTGGCCCTAAATGATTCTATCCTTGAGGGTGGTCAGAATTGCTCAGGATCAAAAAGCTTGTAGTATAGATCAAGGTCCCAGAACTACAGACATCCACTATTACGTGCCTTGTGCTCAGGAAAGCGGGTCATTTTCACTTTAGTTTAATACTGAAAAAAATTATCTGAAGTGTGAATATGGCCTCTTTCAGAGTATCCAGGAAACTGGCATCTAAGTTTCAAAGTTTAGTTTAGAGAAAAGGCATTGCTCAGTGTTTAAGGGCATCATCTAAATAATTTGAACAAAGAAGTTTCTCATCGTCAGAAATAAGTACATCAATTCAACTGGACACTAAATTTGGTTTAACACATTTTGATAGTGAAGGCAAAAGAAAAGTCTGGGTTTTCTAAAAACAAAAAGTATACATATTCATCTCCAGACTTGTTTTTTCCTTACTGTTTAACTCAAAGATCTACAAAACTGAGAACTTTTGAGTCGCATAATAAAGATAATTTAAAACTTTGTAATTTTTAAAAAGAAAGCACGTTTTAATAAAAATTTTAAAAATTGACTCCTCATAAATCATTCAAAGTTTTTCACATGCAAAATGGAACTCCATGTTCAAATTTTACCAACTTTAC
>PVJX010011469.1:0-53466 GCA_004027295.1 Dolichotis patagonum | reverse complement strand
AGAACATGCAATGATCGTGTTTTCATTTGTTTTCTGGTATAGATTTATGAACTCCAAAACATAATCACTTAATTTTATTATTTTATGAATCAAAGCTCAATTACATTTTCATTTATTACATTACGTTTGGGAAACCACAACCAAAGAATACAAAGACAATCTGGGTTAGTTTCCCTTGCCTCTTTTAGCTGACTCTATCAGGTTATCCCTGTCAGCATCTGAAATCAGCACTATTTGAGATCATTTCATGCTAATTGTCTTCCTCTGATAATACACTGATGCTGAAAAATAAACTGAAAAAGCAGCATATGATCTGAGCCAACCATGAGGACTTCGGCAATGCCTCATTTCAAACACAATCCAGGAGTACATAAGACCTGGTTTTTTTCTGGACACAGGTAGAAATTCTTTAAGTTTATTTTATCTTATGGCTATCACTAAAATTTTGAGATTTTTTTTAAAAAAGTTGTATGTCTTCTTACATTTAAAATAAAATAAATGAGTTCTGTTTTTATTTTATGATGTATAAATGAGTTTTTCACACCCCTGTTCCCTCCCCTTATAGGATCACCATTGTTTTTGTCATTTTGCTTTCTCAGTTCACCCTGAAATACATGCTATTGCCCAAGGATCACTTTGCAAGGCCCTGTGATCATGAAGTCATGTTATTGAAACACATAACATACAAGTTGCCAAAATCCAATGACATACAATGCAAATTTATTCCATACTTACCATTTTTATTAGATTTATGTTGCTTTCTGTTTTAACTTGAGAGTGAATTACTCCCTCAACCAAACTGAGTTAAAGTTCCTCTCTTACCCTCTTGACTTTCCAGCTAGTTCTCCGCATGACTGAAAATGGGAAGGCAAGAATGAACCAAACATTAAAGGGGAATTCAGCAGCTGATCTGGGCTAAACACTGAGTTCATGCTGAAAAACAGAAAGAGAAAATACAATAAAATGTAAATACAGATTGGGACATTTCTTTTTATGGAGTGGAGAACCAATGAATATTCTTAGCTGAGAAGTGATGCTATCGTTTGAAAGTTTGCGTCCCTTCCAGGTTCATGTTGAAATGAATCCCCAACACAATCATGTATAGATACAGGGCCTTTAGAGAAGAAGGCCAGGCAGGCTTGTCCCTCATGGATGAGGTCAGGCTATAAAAAACAATTTGAAGGGGCAAGCTCAGCACTTCTATTCCTTCCATGATGTGAAGTGAAATCACAGTATTCATCCCCTCTGCAGGAAATGACAAAGGCCATGCATGATCAAGGTCACCAAGGCTGGGCCCTCAGCAGGCACTAAACCTGACTCTTCACTTTGGCCCTGCCTTTAGACTCTTCTGCAATAAATTTCTATTTTTCACAAAACACCTAGTCTCAATTATTTTGTTATAGCTGCAAGAACTAAGACAACCAACATTTGAAAAGCTTACAAATCACTTAACAATTTAGGGCTTGAAATACCTCACTCCAGGCTCCCTTGAATTTGAGGACTTGTGTTGCAACTCCTGCTGTAATTCTGTTGGGCTTTCCTTTACAAGCAATTTGTTTTGTTTTGTTTTTTCTCTATATGCTTTTACCATCTTGCTCTTTGGTTGAATTTCTGTAATCTTGATTATTATATGCTTTGGCATAGATATATTTTGCTCGTGGCTAATTGGAGTTCTATACAGTTCATTTATTTGTACGTCAAAGTCTTGATTCATGTTTAGGAAGTTTTCTGCTATTATTTTTGAAAAGATACTTTTATGTCTTTTGTGATGTCCCCAGCTTTCTCACTGACTCCAATCAATCTTAGGTTGTTCTTATTTGCTTCATCTTGTAGCTGTTGGATTGATTTTTCATGATCTCTTGTTATTTTTAAGATAACTCCTTTTCTGGTCACTAGTCACAATCCTGTCTTCTAGACTTCATATTCTCCCCTTGTCTTCATTCAATCTGTTGTATATACTTTCAATGGAGTTTTTAATCTGAATTTCTGTTTGGGTCCGTTTCATTGATTTGATTTCTTTTCTATGTTGGGCATTCATGGTTTCCATAGTTTTCCATAGTGCCTCTAGTTTTCTATCTGTATCTTCTATAATATCCTTCATTCTGGTTGTCATTTCTTTTTGCACATTACAGATTATTTTTTCTATAGCCTCTTACATTTGTTTTTTCACTTCTGCTGCTACTGTTTCAGAGAGTTCCAGTGGTTGGTTTCTGATTTCCTCTTTCTCTTGTGTTCTGGAATTGTCCTGGGTAGGTTGGGTGTTTGGGGTTGCATTTTACTTCTGAGTCTTGTCATTTTCTATTTTTAATATACTTTGTTTATGATAATTAAGAACCTAGTCTTTGTAATTGGAAAGCACTACAGTCAAATCTATTTGTCACTTAATAACTATAATATCTTGGACATCTCCTTTTGCACAATATTATAAACCACAAAAAACTTATTGAGGGATTTTTTAAAAAATAACTATTGTATGATTCTTAGCACAGAGTCCAGGCATAGTCCACATTTAATAAGTGGTGGTTAGATAGTCATATTTCCCCAAGAAATTATCCTTGGGGAAAATTAATTTATTGGGATGACTATACATGAATATTTATGTCCCTTTAAGTGCATATATTAAAGTACAATTCTTCAGGTATGGTATTAGAAGGAAGGGTCTTTGAGAAGTAAGGGTGAGCCCTTATGAGGGGGAGCAATACTTTCCCAACAGTAGCGTCAGGGAGCCAACACCTTCTCAATCATATGAGAACACAGGACTAAGGAACCACCTATAAACCAGAAAGCAGACGCACACAGGGCACCAAATCTGCTGGCGTCTTACTCTTGGATTTCTCAACCCTCACAACAAATTTCTGCTGTTTTTTTCCTCCCTAGCTTATGATTTTGTTGTAGTAACCCTAGTGTACTAAGACAAACAAGTTAGAAACAGAGGGATGATCATAATATACAAGAGGGTTGAGATTATGGTTTTTGATCCTATGAGGTTATACGATGAACAACAGAGACAAGACAAAAGAGATACTAAAGACAATCCAGATGGTCACCCCAGCTAACCAATGAAACAAGAGGACTTCAATTCCATTCAGAATAAATGACAAGGATGAAGTAAAAAATAAGGTTGCTTTTACATACTACACATTAAAAATAATGATGATACACTCCAGGTGTTTCCCAGGAAGTTGGAAATATGAAAATCTGAGAACATAAGTCACAATGAGAAAAAAGAAACTTTGGAAAAGCTTCAACTAAACATGAGTTAAATACAATAGCAGAAGCAAATTCTTCACAAGATGGGATACATAAACCTACATGGAATTGGTGAGACAGGTGCTCTTATAGTACTGATTTCGTCCTAGTTTGAATTTCTTCCTTGTTCTTCCTGAATCACCAAGGGAATGTGAACAGGGGTTCTTATCACTAGATTCCCAAACACAATTAGTTTCTTCAAATATCTCCTCTATAAACTTGCTGTGATCACTCTGATTATCTCCTGCAGTTTAGAAACTACATGCATCTCCTTCCAGGCCTTCGATTCAAGTAAAGTAGGAAAATGAATTGCTAGTGGAACATCTTTCAAAACATAGTTTTATTGAGTAGCAGAATGATAGAACAGTAAATCTCTCTCTGATGGAGACTCAGGAGCTCCTTGTGAGAGGGAAGAGAGAAGAGATTCCAAGGGAGGGAGACAGAATTAGTCAAGATCAATACAAAAAGCCCTGGTACTCCCTACAAGTAATTCTGGCTTAGGGAAAAAGTCTACTTGGTGTGGATTACTGACCAGCAACCTCTTTACAGAGTTCTGTGCTGAAGGACTAGCCATGCCACCAATGGGAGGGAGAGGAATGCAGGCTGAGGAGGAAGACCAGGTTGGCCCAGACCACACCAGCTCTGCAGCCTCTCCCTGCCTGGTGGGGACTCTCCGTGCTCATACCTCAGCAGCTCTGCTGGGTGCTTTCCCCTGTGCCAGCTCTAGACTGTCATCCTGGTGTATCCTAATGCTAACGTGGCCCTCTCTCATCATCCCTCTGGAACAAATGCCATCTGTTAGGTATACTTCTTCAGTCTGATCAATGCTCACCTTCCCTTGCAAATAGCAAGAGAAAGAGAGAAGGCAAACGTTGGAAAGCCCAACCCAGGTAGCCAAAACTCAGTCACATTTGAAACAGGCTTCAACCAGATGTAGTCAATAATCAAATTTCCCATGGGAGTTTCTTCTGAAGCCTCCTGGGCTTCTTAGGAGGTTTCTACGACTATCATAATTTGGGGAACAACTCCTGTTAGACTAAGGGAACCAATCTGATAGGAATCAAAATAATTACAACACTTCTACCTGCCAAAAGGTTCCTTTGACAGTTTCCTAGCCAAAACATAGGCTTCAGGAAGTATTTCCTCCAGGCAATCTGAGGGTAACTACAGAAAGTGACCTAGGATAGCCTGACTTTGCCTTTGAAATGAGAAAAAAAAAAGGTCTCCCAACTACCAGCTTTGTTTCCATTCCCCACAACAAGGATGAAATCAAATACTTCCTCTCTAACATCAGAATCTATCTTGCAGTGCGCAGAGCATTGTCATAGGCATGACATAGCTCTTCATAGCTCTCCATAGCTCTCTGTGGTATAGGACTGCCAAACATAGGGATTTGAACCACAAACCCAAAGAGAAAGTCACAACTTGAGGAAATTTTGCACACACCTCTTTCCCAATCTTTTTGTTCCAGAAGGGGAAATGATACATGGACAGTGTCCAGGACTGGTCTTCCTTTTCTGCAAAAGTAACCACTTGGCCAATTGATGACTAAACTTGTTTGAAAGAGGGGAGGGAAAAAAGGGTTTTACTAACCCAGAGGTGGAGCCTGGCAGGCTTCAGCAAGGTTTGGTGATGACAGAGGGCATGTGGTTGCCTCTTCCACACCTCAGATGACTAGGGCAAGTGACAGAAGCTTGGATACCCTGCCAGACTTCCTGTTAGTCCATAAGCAACTGGAAAACAGGGTCTTGACTCTCATGACCACCAATGGAGTCTGAGTACCTCATATAGTATACAGCATGCAATATATTCTTAAACTCTTATTCAAATAGGTGCACAAATTTGGCTTCTATTTGGAATTAGTGACTAATTTTCCTAAAAGACAACTAGCCTATCATCAGTTCACAGACATGGAAGAGCCCCCAGAAAGGACAATGGACACACAGGGTGGCTCTTGGGGTTTCAGTGACTTCCTTCCCAGAAACATTAGAGAAAGAGCATGCTTCAGGGCCAGACAGATCTGGCCTCAAGGTCTGACCCTTCCACTTTCTTTCTAGGTAAATGTGGGCAAATAGTCTTTCTCTGAGCCTCGGATTTCCATTTTTAAAAGGAAGATAGTAATACTGAAGCCATTTGGTTTCTGTGAGAACCAAATGGAGTACATAAAATGCCTACCACAACACCAAATCCATAGCGCTGTTACATGTTGTATACCATTGCTAATGTTAGCATCACCACCAAGGTGGGTAAAGGGAAGACAGGCAGGAAGTTCCTTTCCGCAATCCATCGCCGCCATTGCTCTCCACTCATCTCTAGACACCATTCTGTCTTCTGCCCAAATTTAGTCTGTCAGGAAGAAACCGTTTGGTGAACTGGGCATCTCCAGTTCTAGAGGCTCAACAACCATTAACCTTTATGTACCTCAGCAAGTGGGTGGGCTGGTAAATGTTTAACAGTTGGTTGTCTGAGGAAGAAACAGAGCCCAGGTCTATAGTTTTTGCGTTTCCATGATATAAATATTTTTCCCAGACAATTTCAAACTGTCACTGTATATAGATTTGGGGGAAAAATAAACAATACCACACTACAGTACATTACTTTACCACTCATAACTATATATTTAAGTAACCCCAAGAGTACAGAAATGGTACTGATTGTAAAAGAACTAAAAAGAGACGAATTTTAACTATTCCTTACTTTATGTTCAATATAATTCACTTGATTACAAAGCAATATAATTTCAAGTGATGACTGTTTAGCTACCTGCTCACAAAACTCCTGAAAATGTAACTAGTGAGCCAGTATATGCTGGCTGCAGCACCCTGGTGTTCCCATACCCACAGTATTGGTCTCCTCAGAACAGTGTCTGGACATTTGTTGTGGGCTTGGACATCAGAAGATTCCCATGACTTAAAAAGGGACTTCCCCAGAAATTAAAACAACTTTGAAGGAGATAGATCCTCCTTTAACCAAAAATCCCTCTAAGAGAAAATAGCCATTCTTTGGGATCCCAAATCATTTGATTCCCTGTGTTCAGGGCAAATCTAGTGTGAGTCAGCACATTGAAATACTAGGGATTTAATTTTTTAAATGGGAGGAATAGACTAACAAAGAGAGAAGAGACAAACACCATGATCTTGACTCTGACCTCTACTATCTGTGTGACCTTAGGCAAGTGATGTCATCTCCCTCAGCATCGTTTTCATCATCCACAGAATGGGGACAGCACCAGTCCACAAATGTGGTTGTGAGACTGATGAGATAATGCCTTCTGTTTGGCTGCATAAACTAAAGCATCATAAACACGTAAGGCATGACTTCTATGAAGAGAATGAGACAGAAACCTGGAGTGAGAAGGAGCTGGATGGGGAGGAGAGGAGGAAGCAGGACAATGGAAGAAAACAGGAAGAGGAGGTTTGGAGTAGGAGGAGGAAAAGGGAAGTGGGGGTGAATGAGAGAAGTACACAGCCCATTGCATCTGCGGTCACAGCCTTAGTGCTTCCCCCACCCTCTAGTCACACTTGCTGCTTCAAGTTCTTCCTTATTTCTTCACAGTTCCTGGGTGCCTCCTATTGATCATGAGCAGGCAGCCTAGCAATCATGAGTTTGTCCTGTGTTCACACTTTGACATCATCCCCACCACCAGTGATGGATGCCACCTTTCTCAGCCTATTCCCTAGGCCCTTCCTTCCCTTCCCCATGGGTAGCACTACTTCAGCTGCATGGTTAGCACTAGAATTATCTGGCTGCCAGAGATTTATTTCGACAAAAATCCTTCTTGAGTTCAACCACGTTTCTCCCTTTATTTCACAAGAAGGTTGAAATACCACTAGGCCTAAAATGAGAAAAAGTGAAAATCAATTTCAATCAAAAGAACTGGCTTGCTTCGGTAATTCCTTCATCAATCAAATATTTTTGTGCAAGTGTTCTTAAGATAACTCTTTTAAAGTCATGCCTTCCCTTGCTTGACTAAGGAATATTAAAAGTGGGGTAACTCAGAGCCATTTCCCTCCCTGGCCAAAACACCTAAGAAATGAGTTGGCAGATGAGTTGATGCTTAGTGTTAAGACTTCAGCATGGGACAGGCCATCCAGGAGGTAAATGCTTCCTCAGTAAAAAGTGATCCAAGCAGAGACTGGACAGCTACTTAGAGAGCATGCTGAGCACACCCAGCAAGTTGGCTTCTGTCTCAGTCAGTTTTGTGCTGCTACAATACCTGATACTAGGTGATTTATAAAGAACAGAAGTTGATTTCTCACAGTTCTGGGGGCTTGAAAGTCCAAGCTCAGAGCACCAGCAGGTTTGCTTGTCTTGTTAGGGCTGCTCTCTGCTTCCAACATGGTGCCTTGCTGGGTTCTCCAGAAGGAATGAAAGCTGTGCCTTCCAGTGACTAAAGAACAAGAGAGTCCAAAGACCATGCGCATCTCCTTTGACAAGGGCCTTAATCCAATAAGAGTGGAGACCTCACGGCCTACTCACTTCTTAAAGGGCACACCTCTCAGTACCGCCACATGGGTCTTTAAGTTTCAGTGCTTGGATTTTGGAGGGGACCCCAGTATTCAAACTGCAGCAGCTTCCAAGACTCCAGAACCTGAGGCTTGTGCAGTGATTCAAATACAACAAACCTTAGACCACATCTCTCAAGTTCCACAGCAGTTTCTCCACCTTTGGCAGGTCTATTATGAAGGTTGTAACATTCCCTCCTACCAAGTTTGCCCAGCAATAAAATTACAGGGAGCCCACAAAATAATATTCCTCATGAGACCTCTCACTTCTGTTGGCATCTGAAAGTTCAGCCAGAGTTACACTCCATTTTGGTCTTTGACGCCAGCATAAAAACTCAGAAATATATGAGTGGAGAATCTAAAGCTTTGATAATAATATTTTCTTACTTTCCTTCTTTCTGTTATTCCATTCCATCTTCCTAGACTCTGCCTTTATCATTTTCACCTGGACAAGGAGAACACTCTCGCACTGACCCCAACCTCTCTCATCTCCAGCTCATTCTCCACAGACCAGGTGGGATGATTGTGTCGACATAAACACGTGATTATGTTCCTCTCCTACCTACCACCTTTCTCTGGCTTGTCACACAGGTACAAAAGCCCCACTGAACCTGGTCTACTGGATCATTATGATCTGTCCCCTTCTTTCCTTCTATAGTATGCAGGCTATAATCTGGCCATGCCAGATCACTCATGTTGCCCCCAAAACACCGTGTAGCTTTGTGGCTCCTTATTCTGTACAAGTCATTCCTTTTTTTAAGGATGGTGTCACCTGACTCACCATCAGCACTTTTCCTAAAAGTGCTCTTCATTTCTTAAATTTCCTAAAGTTCTCTTCATTCCTTAAATTTCATCTCAACCACCACTTCCTTTGATGTATTCCAGTTAGTACTTTAATTGTACAAATTTATAAAATAATATACAAAAAAATTGATACATATACACAGTGAATAATGACCGAGTTCCATCTTAAATATTTTTCTTACTTTTTTTAAACTTTTGATTCACACATAATGATTGTGCATATGCTATGATATTTCAATATATTGTCTATAATAGGTACTGATCAAAACATGATCAGGTCTTTATTATTGTTTTGTGTTTGGACACTTTGAGTTGCTCCTAGCTATATGTGAAATATTGTCTTAGTTATTTTCTTGTTGCTGAGACGCAATACCCAACACCAGTGACTGTAAGGAGGGGAGGTTTATTTTGGTTCACAGTTTGTAACACTTTCAGTCTATAGACAGCTGGCTTCAAGAGAGGGCAGCATGGCAGAGTAGAGTTTGTTGTAGTAAGGGTTTGCAAGGGACTACTTTTGATTCAGGACACATAAATTTATAGGAGTAACTTAAAATATTCACCAAAAAATTCAAATGCAAAAGAATGCAAGAGATCTATCTACCCACCAGAAACCCAGAAAAATCCAGCTGAAAGCATTTGTCCCATGGCAGCATCCTGCACAAGTCCAGCTGAATGTCTACAGCCCTTGGCCATGTCCCACGCAAGTTTTGTATCAAGGATCTGTAACAGGAAGGCCCAAAGGCCAGTGGTAGAATCTAGAAAGTCTGCACCAGAAGGGTAAAGGATCTGTGCCACAAGACAGCGGAGATCTGCACTGGAGCTCGGAAGCCACCCTCAAGGCAAAGACCAAAGCTCTGCCAAAGAAAGCAGCAGGCATCCCTGGTGATAGTGAGGACCTGAGCTCCTCTGACAACAGCCAGGTTTGTTTATATCAGGAAAGTCATATCCAGTGAGCTTCTCCAGAAAAATCAGCAGCTTCCAACCCTCCCCTCCTGTTCTCCTTTTATGCCATTCTGACAATGATCTTCAGGTGGATCTTCCACACCCAGAACCATACTGACTCAGTTTAGCTGGCTGTTCCCACTCAAGTTGACCATTAATTAGTCTACCACACAGTTCATGGCATGGCGGCAGGAAGCAGAGAAGGAAGTCAAGGGAGGAGGGAAGCAAACAGATCCTTCCAGGCTACAACCGCAGTGACCCACCTCCTCCAACCAGGTTTCACCCCCCAACATTGTATTAGCTGTAAACGCATTATTGGACTAATCCAGTAATGAACATCATACCTCCAGATCCAGTCACCTCACAAAAGCTCCACCTATAAACACATAGGCTTTGGAGGGACATCCAGAGGTAAAGCATGATGAATATATAATGGTTTATTGTGAACTAGCACCCCTCACACTCTGCTGGAGAACACCAGAACTTACTATGTCTATGTAACAGTGCTTGAGTACCCGTGTCTGACTCTACTACTACCTAGCCACTCCTTCCCTTCATCAATATTGCTTGCTCTGACTAACTTATTTTAAACATGCACTTAAGGGGAAATACGTAGAAGTTGTCTTTCAGTGTCTGACTTTTCACCCAACATAATGTCATCTAATTTCCTCCATTCGGAGGCAAATAGTAGGATATTCCTCTTTTTCTTTTTTTTAGTAATATCATTTTGTGACTTTTTATATATCACTCTTTTATGGTTGAAAGTATGTGTGTCACATTGCATTTAGCCATTCCTTTGCCAATGGGCATCTAGGTGGATTCCATATCTTCACCATTATGAATAGCACAGCAACAAACATGGCCATGTGAGTGTCTCTGATATGCTGATATCATCTTTTTTGGATGTACATGCAGATGTGGGGTAGCTGGATCATATGGTGGATCTATTTTTATTTTCTTAAGAAGTCTCCATAATGGCTGGAGTAATTTACACTCCCATCCACAGTGCATGAGTTCCCTTTTCCCCAAACCCTCATTAGCATTTGTTATTTTGTGTGTGTGTGCGTGTTTTCCACAGTAGTCATTCAAATTGGAGTAAAATGATATTTCATTGTGGATTTGACTTTACATTGCCCTGGTAGCTAATGAAAGTGAGCCTTTTTAGTGAATTTGTTGAACATTTGAATTTCTTCCTCTAATACATGTCTATTCTTTGGTTGATTTTTAATTGGGTATTTGTGACTAAATTTTTAAGTACTTTATATATATTTTGGATATTAATCCTATGTCACATAAATAGTTTATGGACGACAAGATGTCCATTCTCACCACTGTCATTCAGCATGTACTGGAAGTCTTAAACCAAGCAATTGAGACACAGAAATAAAGGCACACAAGTAGGAATGGAGGATATAAAATAGCCCTGTTTGCAGATGATGTGATTCTATACAGACAAAAACCAGAAGACTCCACTAAAAGATCTCTACAATAGATAAATTAATCCATAAAGCTACAGTATAAAAAAATAAGCATACAAAAACCAGCAGCATTTTGTGCATCAATAACAAGATTGATAAGAAAATAATTGCCTCTCCTGTAATTCTTGTCCAGTGAATTCTCAAGTGAATTCAGTCCTCTCTCCTTCTTGTGTTCCACAGAATACTGTACATTTTGCTATCTCAGTCATTTACTCTCAAGGATATTTTTGGTCTACACATCAACTTCGTATGCCTGCTCGAAAACACAGAGGGACTGAAAAAGTGCCTAGTTCTTGTAAAAATAACTTGTCCAAATCCACACAACTATAAGAGGTAAACTCTTTTTTTCTATGACTTTTTCACAGGCCCTCAGCCTCAATAGAGTTTGCTTTTTTCTCATTTTCCTTTCCACTGTCCTGGCCTGGACAGTCTTGACCTTCAACTTCTGACCTTCAGCTCCCCCTACGCCACTCATCCGGAGCACACTCCTGCCCTGAGCAGCTCTCAGCCTACCCGTCTACTACACAGGATCCCCTAACCATGAGGTGCACATCATTGCCCTCAGTGCAAACTCCCTCAGTCTTTGGCACCTCACACACACCTGAGCTGGCAGCTTGGCAATATCCACATCTACCCTGGTGAAAAGTTGGTTCTCCCATGGAGAAATTTCGAGGAAAACTGATGAAAATATTTTTCTCAGAGTATTTTTTTAACTTTTAAAAAAAGAAAAAAATGAATTTCAAAATAAGATAGTAAGAAAGTAGCAATAGTACATTGCGTATTGCTATCTTCAGAGTAGTTACTCAGGGTATAAGAAATAGGCATGAGATATTGTTCAGACAATATTAGCACAAACCTTTCTTTTCAATGAACAAAGAGAAACTTTTGTCTTCAGTTCTCTTTACAGTCACTCATCCCATCCACATTCCTGTACAAGTGAACCAGTAATCCAGAGAAGTATTGCACTTATCTAAAGGTGCAGTGAATAAATAACAACACTAAAAACAACTTTAGGGTCTGAGGGATTTTTGCCATTCTGTAAGAGTGAAAGTTTCTTTCATTCATTCATCCATTCACTCAATTTCTACCATATATAGGACACCAATACAGGTTCTGAGGACACAATAACAACAAACCATTCTAGCTCTTGTGCCACTTGTTATGGACCCATCCAAATCACAGGGAAATTTTATTTTTCAAAGCAACCATAAACAAAGGAAAATGCAATGAATTTAAAATCAGGAAACCAAACAAGAAGTTGGGTCCAGTTATTGTTTCACATCACACAATACACTTCGACGCTTTGGAAGACAAGGCTCTGGTTCTCATCAGGAATGTCTCCAAGGAAGACATAACTGCTTGATTTAGCACAAATTTGAAGGGAGAAGTGAACAAAAGCTGGCTATAGAGTTCTACATGGTTAAAGTCAAGATATTCCATACAAAATAACCAAGGCTTTTTGCCCTGCCAAACTAACCAGCTTGATTTAAAAATACACTGAGCGCTGGTCCCAATGGATCACTATGTAGAAGTTCACCTCCCTTAAACATTTTAGCCTCTTTCACCTTCTGATTGGCTCAGCTCTCGTGTGCAGAAAGACAAAAGAATTGAAATAAATTCAGTTCCAACTGCACATACGAACCTAGCCCTTGTCAACCAAATACTCCAGTGGTACCAGGGTATGAATCATCTTATATATCAGCCCAGGTGAAACTGTTAAGTGACTTGAAGAGACATAGCAAAGATGTCATGAGATATGAGAGAGCAGCTTCCAGTTCCACTATGATTTAATCAACATCCACTGAAACTAAGTGTTCTTGTAGATATGACCTCCTGAGATCTTCACAACCACATTGCTTTCCAGTTTCCCTTTAGGGAGTTCAGAGATGTTCAGTAACCTTACCACAGAGAGTTGAGATTCCCACCTCGGTGGCTGTCTGCTCCTCCATCCCTGAGTTTAAGCCACATGGAGGTTCTTATTTCATCACCACATAAATATCTGGAACTATGGCTTGGGGCTTCATGCTGGACCCTTACAGACACAACAGCAAATTGGTATAGTTTTTTATCTGAACAATGTGACTCTGATGTCTTCCCTCTTCCCCACAGCCTGATGCAGAAATGCTGCTTTGGATTTATCCAAGTGTAAATGCAGACATGATTTCTGAATCTGATGAAGGCCTAGGTGGGATTTGGAAGTGCCAGGCAGAGGGGCCAGAGCCCGAGTGGTTAAAGAACACAGGGGATCTAGGATCAGTGACTCACAGGGGGCTCAAAGAGAAAAGTGCATGTGGAAAATGAGGTTAGCTATGTGCTTTTGGGTCAGACTAGGAAGAGCTTTAATTAGATCTCACTCCATTTCAGCTGAAGATTAGTCTCAAGTCCTTGGGGCCACATTGGGCATGGAAGAGAAATGGATGTGAGTTTAAATTAGAAATTCACCAGGGATAAACAAGAATTAACTTCAGCACCCTCAGGATCTAATAAAACTCAAATGGTCTTCAAGGCACCAACCTTCTGGTCAGGAAACCTGCTAATTAAGATGAAATGTGGTTTGCTTTTATGTGTAAGGTGCAAAGGATGCACAGGAAACAACCAGGAGCATCAGAGAGTTTCCAAAGCTCTCTTGGGGCCTTCAGGAAGAGCCTGGGGGCAAGAGCGCATCTTGGAAGACATTTGAAACATGAATGCAAACCCTGGCTCTGACCTGTCTTCTGTTTTGAGCTTCAGCAGTTTCTCTCTCTCCCTCTCTCTGTCTCTCCTCTCTCTCTCTCTCTCTCTCTCTCTCTCTCTCTCTCTCTCTCTCTGTCTCTCTCTCTCTCTGTCTCTCTCTTCCCCAACCCGTCTCAGTTTCCTCTATGGGAGTATAAAGAGAATACTACTGACCTTGCTTAGTTTTGGGGGAAAAAGTGAAATCACATATCTAAGTTCACTTGGAAGTTTGCCTATGCCAAGTTTGGATTTAATAAATTGTAACTGATATTCAAATAGAATAACACACACTGAAGAGAGGGATATTGAGCATATGCCAGACACTCATGTGGACATTATTTACTTTATTCCTTACCCAGTTTTTCCAAAAAGGTATTATCCTACAAACCCAGCAGTCCAAGAAATTGATCTGCAGGGAATTTATGTTACACTTTGGATTTTTTGTTGTTGTTAGTACTGGGGTTTAAACTCAAAGCATTCTAACTAAACTATATTCCCATCACTTTTTTATTTTAATATGAGGTCTCACTAATTTGCTAAATTTCCCAGGCTAGCTCAAAGTTGTGATTCTCCTGCCTTAGCCTTCCAAAGTGCTAGGATTATAGGTCTTCACCTGGCCTAATCATATTTTTAAGTCTCAATTTAGTCATTTATAACCTAGAGCCAGGGTGCCTTGGGTTTGATTACCAGTTCTGCCCTTTTATCTTTGTTGATATAACTCTTTATCTTGAACTCTGATCTATAAACAGTAAACCCTTCTCACCATAGTTGTGAGATTTAATAAGATAATTATAACATGATCAGCCACAATAACCACTCAAAACTGGCATTGTCTTCGTGGCAAATTCATACAAATATGAAGTGGGAGAGCTGGAATTGGAATCTAAGACCAAAGCTCAGTTACTTTCCTCTAGATCACATGATGGAAAACAACCCCCACAAGCAAACCCTAAATGATGGAAGATGAGCTGGACTCCAGAGATGGGGGAATTTCCCCAGAGAATTTTGCTGCTACAAAACAGCTTTCCAAACCTAGCTCAGTACCTCCTATTCCTATCATTAGTGCCTCAAATTCCTATCATTTATTTATTAGTTGGCTTAATGCTCAATTAATAGCCAAGTGTCTCACTTAGTAGATGACAGAAGCACATCAGTTCTCGCTGAAGTACTGAAATCCTACTTTTACATTAACCTGCTATCATCAGGCAGAAAGCAAGAAGCAGAATAGGTGAAACCAAAAGCATCTAAGTTTCAATGAAAAAAAAAAGTATTAGCAAACATCTACAATGGAGAGATCCACCAAAGAGTTCAGTATATAAGATCATGGGTTCTCCAAGAGGAAGAAAAAATACCACCTTCGAATCAAGAAATGGATCAGAAAGGACTCTTAGGCTACATCACTATGGGACCTCAGCCAAGCCTTCTTTCCAAGATTCAGTTTCCTTACTATAATAAAAGAGCTCAGGATGAATGTTTCCAAGTAATTTCCAAGTCTCATAGTCAAAGCTGCTGAGGAAAGTGGATAGCCAAGAAGTAATTGAGTGAAACAGAGTCCTCCCTGGATCACCTTGTCAAGCCCCAGGGAGACAGTAATGACCAGCCATCCCAATAAATCAGGACCCTGAATTCTATCCTCTAACCACAATCACCTACCCACTGACCCTCAGCCTGTTATCTGTGTTAACCCCTCCTCCTTAACACCTCTAAGTCCAGAACTCAGATAATAGTAGCCGAAACTTTCTGGATCTTCATTATTCTGTTTCCAAAAGAAGGTTGCTGTCTAGGAAAGTCAAGTGTTTGCTAAGTGCCAAAATCAAGATTCTCAAATAAAATCTCTCCTAAATGGCAGAATTGGCAAAGAACTTCAAACTCAACTCTTCTCCTGTGCTCCTCTGTGTTCACTAAATGGGTCCCACTTGTAATGTTTCCAAACAGTGGTCGTCAACCAGGGCCAACTTCTTTCCCCTGGTGTACATTTGGCACTGTTTGGAGAAGTAATTGAGTGAAATAGAGTCCTCCCTGGATCATCTTGTCAAGCCCCAGGGAGACAGTAATGACCAGCCAAAAATGTTACAAACATTTTTGTTTGTAACAATTGGAATGGAGAGAGTACAGCAGGCATGTAGTAAGTGGAAGCCAGAGATGCCACAACCTGCAGAACAGCACCCACAACAAATAATAATCTGGCCCTAAAGGTCATCCCTGCCAAGTTTGCGAAATCCTTCTCTGAAGCATACCAAATGCTCACCTGGTTTTTCAAGTTCCATCCTCAGGTAGATGTGTCAAACTCCTCCTGGATGGTTAAGCTAAGGATGAGTCAACCACAGATCACATAGCTCCTCCCCATCTGACATTTAGACCACAGGAAAGGAACGCTACCTTCTCAACGGATGCCAGGTTGGTTGCTTATCTATCTTAATGTCAAGAATAGTTAACCTGAGTCACATTTCCACTGAATGGGATCATCTTCCTGGTGAGTTCCTGAGATTTCAAAATGTTAAGAGACGACTCTGAGATAGTTGTCAGAGTCTACAGACCATTGTCTTGGTTTTCTCCCTCATTCTCTCAGATACCCTTTAAATCCACCAACAGCAGCTGGAACTGAGCTCTGTATTACAAATATGTATTATAATAACAACAGTGCTGCGTGTGCTGTGGATTATTTTTTAAAAGTCAGGGTTGAAACCGCCCAAAACTCTCAATGTAGTAGGGAAAACAGAAGGCATACTGAGGAGGGTATGCCTTGACCCCCAAGTTATGGACCACATGAGATTCCCAAGGGCACATGAACTCTAAGCTGAAGTTAAAAGATGTTATCTAGAACAAAGCTAGAGTGGCAAAAAAGTGTTGTAGGCTGAGAAAAACCATATCCAAATGACTGAAGAGAACTGAGAATACATGATCTTAGAGAAATTGAGAGTTTTCTTATGGATAAACCCAAGACAAAGATGAACAGAGACAGAAGACAAGGGCAAGAGGAAATAGAATCAGGTGGAAAGAGTTGTATACTCCAGATAAGGAGCTGGGATTTATCCTAAACACAAGAAGATAGATATCTGATAGATAGATGTAAAAGGCTCATTCTGGTTGCAGTGAAAAGGATGGATGATAGTAAGAGTGAAGATGAGGAAACTGATTGAAAATAACTGTTAAAAGTCCAAGGGAGAAACATGGTGGCCAGGCCCAGTGGAAAAGTGGAATGATGAGAGATGCCAGCAAATGTAAGAGGGACTTAGTAAGTGCAAGAACCATGGGTGGGTCTTGCCTAGCCATTTGAAGTAAGAAGCTGGGAGAAATTCAGAAAGACTGCTAAGACCACACTGATGAATCTAAGAAAGGATACACCAGAGCAAATGCAATCTGAGGGCAACGCAACAATTTCACTCCTCAGGGTACTGAGTGTGAGTTTCCAGCAGGTCACTGTCTATGCTTTCTGGAGCTCAGAAGAAATGGGAGATGGGACCAGGAGAGACACAGGTGAGACACTGTGGCTGGAGGCTTTCATCTACTGTAAAAACCCCAACACAATATGCAGTGCTGCAGGAAGACACATAAGCAATGTTCTCAATATTCTAGATGTCTTTATGCCCCTCTCTATCTACCAACCACGTGTGTAGCTGGTGTCCCTTATCCCATATAATTAAGACAAAAAGTGTTTTGTCATCATTGTGACATTAGCAAGTTCATCAGCATGGAACTGAAATTCCAAATCAGATCTTCCTGGTTCCAAATCCTACACTCAGTAAATAAGTCATATATCCTTGTTCTTCAAACCACAAATTCAAATCCTACCTTCACCACTTATAAATAGCTCACTGTGCCCATTTGCAAGGGGTAGCTGACACCCACTCCACAGGGAGGTTATGAGAATTGGTTAAGGTTAGGGCCCAGAAATCTCTTAGCACAGTGACCAGATTAAAAGAAGTACACAGGAAAAGCATTTGGCATTGTTAGGTGCAAGCACCTTTAAATCATGGTTCTCAGCCTAAGCAGTTTTGCTCCCTAGGAGACATTTGCCAATGTCTTGAGGCATTTTCAATTGTCACAACTTGAAGAAGGGGAGCTACTACTAGTTATCTACTAGAAGAGGCCAAGAATATAGCTAGGCATTCTACAGTGCACAGGACGACAAAAAATTATCTTCTCTAAAAAGTCAATAATGCCAAAGTTAAGAAATTCTGCTTGAATTGAACACAATTATCTAAACAAAAATAGGATGGAAATCAATTAGATTAGCGATGATCTAATGATTTACTCACGTCATAGAACAGGAAAAGGGAGGCACAGGAAAGGAAGGTGTTCATGTTTGCAGGAGGGAATAAATGGGAGAAAGAGACCACTGGTAGTGGCAACCTATGACTCACTTCAAGCCACCACTCACTATGAAGACCCCAGCCAGGCACTTCAAACCCTTCATTCCTCCAGTTTCTGAGGAAACTGAACCAACTTCTTCTGAAAATAATGTTTGGATGCCACTGAAGTCTCACTCAGCCAAAATCTTCAGAAAGTGTATTTCACTGGAATAGCCAATTCTCTTGGTACATATGCAAACCAAGGATCTGGTGGACATCAGCCCACTCATTTATCTAAAGACCAGAGAGGGGGTGTAAGTAACCTGAAGTCACAGAACATTTGTGACTAGTCAGTCTCCTGACTCCTTGTTTGTGTTCTACTTGGAAACAGAAAAGCAAAAGTAAAAAACGCCCACTGCGAACGTGACCTCCTTAGGAGTGAGCAGAAAACTGACCTTCGAAGTTTCCTTCTGAGAGAAAGATATTTGCATGAAGCGATTCCCCCAAAAGACCTTGAAGAAAAGCTTCCTTGTCACCTTCTTCCCCCAGCTAAAGCAAAGGGGATTCAGGGTTGTTAAAACAGCAACTTGAAAAGGGTAGCTAACACTACAGAATTAAAAAAAGAAAGACTATCTGAGATTCCATACCCAAGCAGTTTCAATTCTGTAAATCTTCAAACCAGGACTCAAAGCTCCACTTTCCTTTTGAAACAAGGAATAGGGCTATTTGTGGTTCCCTGATTTCTCTTTCACAGAAGCTATCTGCTGCCAAGAATGCTTTGATTCATTCATTTGGTTTATAGTTCATCTCATACTAAAGGTATTCAAGCAAAAGTATGTACAAATGGTAAGAGAGGGAGCATCAAAGCAATGGGCAAATGACAATCAAACAGTGAAATGAGTCAGGTAATGTTATGATTTGTGCCTGGGTGTCCCCCCAAAGCTTCATGGAGGTGGCTGTGTCTAGTATTTGTGATTAGCTTATTGTCTACTGCTGGGACTGGAGGTGTGAGTATTGCACCTGTCCAGGGGTGGGTAGCGAGCATACCATATAAGGGAGGGAAGGAGGTGTGTTTTCTTTTTGCCCTTTTAGCTGTTGTTGCTTGCAACCACCATGAATGGCTGCCCCTTAGCCATGACATCCTGCCCTGGAGCCAGCTGAATATGAGTTGAAACCTCCACAACCCGTAAGTTACATAAACCTTTCCTTCCTTCATTTTGGACATCAAATATTTTGTCTCAGCAATGGCAGAAAAGTGACCAAGACAGAATTTGATACCAGGAGTGGGGTCATTGCTGTGACTATACCTGAATAAATGGTTCAAAAGCCTTTGAGAACGGCTTGTGGGAAAAGTTTAGAAAAGTTCAGAGATGTCACCTGAAGGAATAGAACTGGAATGCCTTAGGCTGTTCTATATGGGAGATTCTGGTCAGAGCTCAGAAATCCAGAAGGCTGATAGAAATCTTTCTAGTAAAGACCAGGCTCAGCGGTTTTTGCTGGGAAGAACTGAATTAGTTTCTGGACTCCAGATGGTGTGAGTTATCACTTGGCAGAAAAGTTGTCTGCATTTTGCTCGTGTCAAGAGACTTTGCCTGAGACTGAGATTAAGGGTGGTGAACTAACTAATCTGGCAGAAGAAAGTTCAAGGCAATTGAATGTTGAGGCAATAGCATGGCTATTGTTGGGGACTTTTAGTCAGATTTATGTTGAGAATCAAGAGCAAAGAGTTCAGCAGAATGATTTAAAATGTTGCAAGTTTAACCAGAAAAAAAAAAACTCCAATAAAGCTGTGGACTGTAAAGATATAGCTGAGACCTTGATTGCTGAGAAGGAACAGAAGAATAGAAAAGATGGTCTGGGGGCATCCCAAGAGCAGAAGATCTCCACACTTTGCAGCCTCACTACTGCAAATGTGACAGACTTTGCTTGGGAGAGAAAACTGCAGGGTACCATGTTCCAAAATGACAGCAGAGGCTACACAAGGTTTCAGAATGGTAGCAGCCAAACCAGGTTCCATAATGGGGGTGATAGAGAGAATCTGCTCCTCAGAATTGGATTCAGAGTGCTCAGTGATCCAGACACTTGCCCCCTACAGCCAGGAAAGAGGAAAGCCTGGCTACTGCTCCATCTGGCAGCAGACCTTGTGGCACTAGTTTTAGGCACATAAAGAATGTGAGAGTTTTGAGGTTAAAAAGGCTCCCACCACAATTTCAGAATGCCTGGTAGGCCAGGCAGTGTACCCCTGAGAGGGCAATGTGTAAAGCTGTGAGTGTAAAGCCAAAGATGCAATAGAGAACCCAGAAGTCTGGGAAAGCCAGGAGTATGGATCATCTAAGGAAAGCAGCCGCCATCTAAGGAAAGGATTGAGCAAAGAGGGCCTAAGAGAGAAGCTGTGGGAACTACAACCACCAGAAGTACTGCTAGGATGGAGTCATTCAAGCCTTTTGGAGCTCAAAATCAGGTTATTTCAGATGCTGAATGTGAAACTCCAGGACTTAATGTTTGTCTTGCTGAGTTTTGGACTTCCTTTGGTCCCATTCCTTTGTATCCCCCTATTTGTACCCTTTAGAATGGTAATGTTTATCTTGTGCTACTGAATGTTGGAAGTGTCTAACTTTGTTTTCATTTGTACAGGCAGTTATAGCTAAGAGTTTGCCTTAGATCTTGGAGGAGACTTTGGACTTGGACTTTCCAGCAATGCTGAAACTGTTAGGACTTTGGAAATTCTTGGAGAGGGACTAAATGCTTTTTGCATAAATAATGTGCCTAAGTCTTTAGGGGACCAGGGGTGGAATGTTATGGTTTGCGTCTGGGTACAGTCATGGAGTTGGCTGGGTCTAGTGTTTGTGATTGGCTCATTGTGTACTGCTGGGGCTGGCAGTGTTGAGTGCTGCATCTGCCCAGAGGTGGGTGGCCAGCATACCATATAAGGGAAGGAAAGAGGTGAACTTTTCTTTTTTGCCCTTTTAGCTCTTTTTTTGCAGCCGCCATCAATGACTGCCCCTTAGCCATGCTACCGTGTCTTGGAACCAGCTTAGTATGGGCTGAAACTTCCACAAGTCATAAGCTAACTAAATTTCCTGCCTTCATTTTGGGTGTCAAGTATTTTGTCTCAGCTATGAGAGAAAAGTAACCAAAACAGATAATATCAGCAAGCAACAGTGAACAGTTAGTTGTCTTAATGAAATGCCTAGAAGCCAAATAAATGAAGAAAATCAACCCATGACCAGGTTCCCTGTATTCATAAGTGAAAATATGTATATCTGTTGATCAAGGAAAAAAATTGATATTCCTTGCCATGTGTGAAAAATTAGTTTTTCTTTGTTTAGAATATTGAGATTTGGGGAGGTGGCCTATTGCAGCAACTAGAGTTAATTTTCTTAACAAATCCCCACCCTGAACCTGCCCTAACCTCTTGCAGACATTCTACCTGTTGAATAAAGAATGAGCACCAACTCCATGCCAGGCTCTCTGATTTTCAGGTGATATTCCAAAATCTGGCTATTCATTCAGGATATTGCACCTATTATTTCCTAGACCAAAATTTTTCAATCTCGATAATGTTGATATTTTATATGGGATGAGTCTTTGTTGTGGGGAGCTGTTCTGTGCAGTATAGGATGATTCATACCATCCCTGGCTCCAACCTGAGAGGTGGCAACAGCAACACCACTTCTGGTTGTGACACCAAAGATGCCCTCAGCTATTGCCAAATGTCTCCGTGGTCAAAATGGCTCTGAGTTGAGAATTATTGTCTTATAACTAGAAGCACATATCTTTTGTCCTTTTTTCCAACAACCCTATTCCCCACCATGCTCATCATACACCCAAGATACAATGGTTGGAAAGGGACCAAAAAGCCACAATAAACACCTGCTGGAGAGCACAGGGCACACACTAGTGCTACAGGCAACCAAGGCAGTTCTGAAATCCTGCTGGGCTGGCATCTGGCATATGACATCTCTTTCTGTGAGTCAGGAGCTGGCAGCAAGTAAGCTGGGCCTTGGGACCTAAACCACTATTCCCCTGATCCCTAGGGCCTGCCTTTGGGTGGGAGGGGTTGTTGACATAGTCTTCCTTGACAACCTAAGGAGAGGTACAGATTTGCCTTACCTTGTAATGTGCCTAGTTTTCTTAATCTGCTTCCCAGTCACAGGAGGTTGTTGTCTCAAGACTGTTTCACATTTCAAAGATTGTCTAGCCCAAGCTCACGGTTTCCATGGCATTGCATTTCCATTTGTGTCAGAGACATGAGCAAAATTCTCTTTAAGACAGTTCTCAAATCTGCCTTCTGTCTCACTTCTTCATCTCCGAGACTCACTCTCTCTCCCTTTCTCTCTCTCTCTCTCTCTGTCTCTGTCTCTCTGTCTCTGTCTCTCTCTCTCTGTTTCTCTCTCTCTTCCTCTCTCTCTCTCCCTCTCTCTCTCTTTCTCTCTCTCCTCTCTCTCTCTCTCTCTCTGTCTCTCTCTGTCTCTCTGTCTCCCCCTCCTTCTTCCCTATCTTCTTTCCTCCTTCCCCCTAACTAGCTAATAACAGCTATTTGGCACCATATGGAAAAATCAATCAGAAGGCCACAGTTTCAATTTGATCCTTGCCCTAAGTCACTTTTCCAGATAAGCTATTTTAACTTGGATCTGCCTTGAAATCCTTTTTAAATCTCGCCTCTCATTGTGTGGTGTCTATCTGCCTGTTAAACTCCAAGGTCCCATATTTCTGCACTCTGTGTTCCTCTCAGTTCTTCCATGCAACTCATCTGATAACTTGTGAGTGCAAGAATACTCATAAGTACATCTACAGCCTTGCTAGCATTACTTTATTTGCCTGCTTTTCCCCCTAGAATGACAAGTTCCAGGAGCACAGATTCTGCCTTTCATCATCACCAGTGACAACTGTACAAACACCTTACCATTGCACAACTTGACTCCACCTTTCTAGTCCCCAGTGCAGTTTTCCATATCCTGTCACTTGAGCACCAAGTTAGCATCATGTATTTTATGTGTGTTATGAAGCAACTCAGTAGTATTTCTGCATTAGACTAATTGGTGCTAGGTACTAGAACAGCCAAATCCTGGCAATTCCACTGGCTCAGTGATAAAGGTTTATTTCTCATTTTTTTGAAGTCCAAAGAAGGCAGGCAGGCTTTTTTCCATCTTAGAGTTATAGCAGAGCCAATTACTTTTGGAGGCCAAACAATAAAATATAAGTTTACTTAAAAAGCTTTGAGGGATAAAGACCCAGTAGAATTCAGGTAGAGAGTTCTAACCAAAGATGCTGTTATGGCTTATGTTTAGATGTCCCCCCAAGCCTCATGTGGTCATAGTTGGGGCTTTTTCAGAGATGGCTGAATCTAGAGTGTGTGTTGCTGGAATTGAGCCTCTGAATAGGGTCAAGGACACTAGGATTAAGGGTGTCAGTGCTACCCACCTTAAGTATTGTGGATATAATAAAATGGGCAGCATGATGCTATTAAGGCCTGTTGTTGCTTTTACTATCTTATGAGTGCTAGGAACTATTCTCTGAGAAGCTCCTCTGCTACGCGCCCCTGTGCCTTGGATCCAGCCAACTATAGATTGAAACCTCTATGAACTGTGAGCTAAGTAAACCTTTCCCCTTTAACTTTGGGTTACATTTCAAAGGTTGTCTAGCTCTGATATTTCGTATCAGAAAAGTAGCTAAGACAGGTGCACATCCTCTCCACACATGGCCTTGACAATTTCGGTGGGCCCACACTCCGTGTGACACAAGCATAAGACAGAGGACTATGCATGGTTGCTCATGGACATCATCTTCCTGCAAATTGCTGGCTTCCAAACATCAAGGGGAATGTCAATAGACTTTGGAGCTTCCATGAACAGAGGAGTAACTTTAGTAGAGAACTGGAAAGTATGGTGTGAAGGAAATCAGTGATGTATATTCACGAATATTCACTGTCTCTTCCTAAATTTAGATCTTTCCTTCCCCACTTCTTTGGCATGGGCTCTGGACATGACATCATAAGTGAAAGTGGTCACATCATTCCTAATAGAAACTTTCAGAACCAGGAAATAAACATTTGTTTTCTCTTTTCATTAAATTACCATCATCAGCAGTGCTTTAGACAGCAGCTACTTGACCAGCCTGGATCTTGGAGTGAACTTGAGATTGAAAAGAGTTGCTCTGGCCAGCAATCAACATTTAATGTGAGAAGGAGGCCCAGAGATCTTAGAATTGCTTGTTTCTGCAACAAAAACTAGCATGTGATGAGCGATACACCAGGAAGACTGCCCTAGAGAAGAGACAAGGTCATTGTCATCCACCACCGGAAGAGCCATAAGGAAAAGCAATGCTAGATTTGCATGCATTGCTGTCAAATTGTGAAAGTCATAGGGAGGTTACTCAGCCTAATGAAGAAATTCAGAGCCTCTGAAACAAAAAATTTTGAACTAAGAACAATAAATTTCTGTTTATAAATTACCCAATCCAAGCTGTTTTACTATACCATTCTGAATGAATTCAGATGGTGAGAGGAGAACTGAAGCCCACCCAACACCTTAGCTAAGCCAAAGAACCCATACTGCCAGGGAGGCCCAGGATACAGCCACCCTCAAGAAGGCTATGCATTGTCACAATCAAACACTACTCTGCATTGGACACTTATGTCTTCTCTGCCCCTCTTGCCATCTTTCTCTCTACCTCTGTGTGACTCTCTACCCCGGCTTCCACTTACACTTGATCTCTGGTTTGCCATGTCTCTGTGTGTATCCACATCATTTATTTCTACTTCTTTGGTCTTTGTATATTTCTGTATGCATCTTAGTTTGTATGTTTTGGGGCATTTTCCCTCTTCTTCCCCAAGCTTTTCTCAATCAATCACAGATATTGCCTGTATCAATATACATGGCAACTCTGAATTTTTTATAAGAACTGGCCCTCACGCAATTGGTTTTCTGTCACCACAGCTGATACTAAAACCATTTACTTGTTCAACCACATCTTCAGATTTAGGCTTTTTGTTTTTCCCTTTTTTTAAATCACTTCCTTTTAATCCAATAGCAGAGCTCCTCCCTAACCACATTACTCATCTCCAGCCTCAGGGACTGAAGCTTTATATGTAAATTCTCCCCAATAAATTCCAAAATTATTTCCTTTGGTCTGGTTCTAGGGCAGTACTTTTGCTTCCACAGAGCCTGAGCTCTATGTCAAGTTCCAGCAACATTCCCCTGGAAAGGCCATGACAAGGGTGTGTTCAGTTGGAAACTTCTTGGGTATGAAGGGTGGAGGCTTACAGACTCAAGATAGAATGTCCCTGAACACAGATGCCCCCAAAGAGTGCTTTGTACACATGGCCCTAGTAGGGTACCCCGCCCTTTGCTGAAATTCCATATCTTATTTGTTCATCCTACTCTGCACTGTAGTGATGGCTTCCACCTCACATCTTGACCTTCATTCTGACCTTCACCCTGACCCTTACTTACTGGCCACACCCTCCAGAGTAAACAGGAACTCAGGGGCCTAAGTTTAATTTCAGCTATGGCTCTGTCACTTGCTTTTGGATAATTATGAGCAAGCAGCAGCTTTTTTCTGTGTCTATTTCCTACTCTTTAAAGTTGCAGTGGTACTGCCTACCAGCCACAGTTGCATGAATATTTAGAAAGATCATGTACAGAAAGATCCGTATACACAGCTAGAATATAAGCTATAATGCTGAAGCATTCATTCTTGTTTTACATCTGTCCACTCCAACCCCAGGACCCTGCCTATCTTACACTACAGGCCTTAATTATCTTCAACCTCAAATCTGGGTTACATCTGCATCTCCAGTTTCTGGTAGAGTTCAGGTCATCAAATAGATACTCTGGGCATGAGAGAATGCCCACAGGTATGGGCCACAGAAGAAACACAGAGCCCAAAGAAATGTTCTGGATGCTAGGCCAAGACTGCATCCTGCTTCTTTGGAACATGCAGACATGCCCAATATGACTGACACATCTCTCTATCTCCCAGTTGCCCACTCTTCACTCCCTCTGAAAACCCTGAGGATCCTCTTTCCACATGGACACTCCTCTCCCAACCTCTCCAAACACAGATCTCCTCCTAAATGATAACCAAAAACACATAGTCAACAAATATAATCCCTAACCCCAGCCCTTCTAAGGGAATACTTATTAGTGCTAACAACAGAGCCTCAAGTATCTGGCAACATCCTCTGTCTGAACCAGAGTCAAGAATTTAAAAGAAATTTTACAAATTCCTCCATAGACCTGAAATAAACTCCCCAAATCACATACTTCACTGGAATGTCGGCTAGGGTCAAACATAGTTACCCTGAATTGGAATCATCACAGTCCTTGTCTTGACGTCATGCTTGAACTCCTGTGTATTTATTTATTCAGTTAGTGAACTTGCCGCTCCCTGGTTCCTTTATCCTGCACATTATTTTTAGCTTTATGTAAACATTGCTCTACATAATTTTGAGAGATTGCTCCCTCCCTTAGTACTGTTGTGCTGAGACTGAGTTCCCCGCATCCCTTCATCTGGCTAACCATACAACACTCCACTGTGTGGCTATGCCACAGGGTCCTCCCCACGTCTCCTGGTGACAGCATGAGGTACACATCTAGCTCTCTACTACTGTGATGACCACTACAGTGAATGTCTTTATTCATGCATCTCCCCTGTTGAAAACATACAAGCTCTGCTGTGCCATTCACAGCTTTGCTAACACTGAGCACTGGGGTCATTTCTCTCAGTAATTAGGACCTGTGTGCACTGATGTCTCATAATGATTTTTGTTTCTCAGGTTACTATGAGATTAAGAATCTTTTCACCTTTAAGTAATTCAATGTTGCCTTTTTAATATCCTTTTGAAGAGTCTCCTGTTTAAATCTATGGTCCATTTTCCTAATAGTTTCTTCTCTTTTTTCTTACGGATTTGTAGTTCTTTATCTATTTTGGATAAGTCCTTGTTGAATATATCTACTACAAATAACTGTGTCTTGCTTTCTTTCCAGTTCTAGGGGCCAAAACTAGGGGTTCTCTACCACTGAGTTACATCTCCAGACCCGTTTTTCTATTTCTATTTCAGTCTTGCCAAATTGTCCGGGCTGGAGTCAGGCTTATGACTTCCTGCCTCAGCCTCCAAGAGTGATGGGATGACAGGTGTTTCATAATGGTATCATCAAATGAGAAAAATGTATTTGTTTTTTAAAACAAAATTTCCTATGCCTAGAAGTAGAACGGTTGGCTCTAGCTCACTTGATAACGTGATCAGTCCAAATGGCAGCTAGACATAAGTAAACGTAAAGAAACAAAGGGATTAGGAAAGGAAAAAAAGAAAAAACCTAAAAGCCTAATTTTTCAGGGTACATTCAGCTCAGGAAGAACTTTGCTGCATGTGGTTCAACAGCTACAGAAGACCCAGTGGATAGTTCCCCGCATGCGCATGCACACACACACACACACACACTGCTTTAAACTATATTTTACAAAGCCTTCCCACTTAAAATGGTTACATTTTTCTGCTGTCATTCAGAGGCTGTGGATCAGCCATTTAAAAAATTCTCCTTCATCAAACTGTTCATTTCCCAAAAGCAGCAGAGAGGGGAGGATCTGCCGCCATCAGTGCCATCTCAGGAAAATGAAGCTGAGCCTTGGATTAGGACTTCGTGCTGCCCAGGTCAGAACACACTTAGAGCCAGGAGTGGGAATGCAGGCCTATTATCCCAGCGCTCTGAGGCAAAAGGATCGCAAGTTCAAGCCCAAACTGGGAAATTTAGCAAGAAAAAGAGATCCTATCTCAAAACAAAAAAGGACTAGAGATGCATGTAGTTCAGTGCAAAGGCCTTGGATTCAGTCCTCAGTACTGCAAAAAAAAAAAAAAATTCTTAGACGTTAAGAATTAATTGCTGAAAATTTTATCCCCAGTATCTAAAATATTGTCTTGCATACAATAAGTGCTCAAGTGCAGTGACTCATCATTTATCTGTAAACTATTTAGCCTTTACCTTTGAATCCAGAGAGTAAAGAAAAAGAAAGAGGACTTGTGGCAACAAAAACAGATGTCTGTTTTATCAAAGAGGATGTGCAGGTGACAAGCACATGAAATGAGGCCCAATACTATCAGCCATTAGGGAAATGCAAATTAAAACCACAGTAAGGAATTACTAGCCATCTATCAGGATAGATAAAATAACACACAGGGATGACATCGAGCACTGGAGAGGGATGTTAGATGTTTCACACATCGCTGGTGAGAGCACATGTCTAACTGTGTCCTCTGGAGCAAGACACAGTTAGACATGTGCTTACCATTCAACCGAGCAGCGTCACTCTTGAGCACTTATATCAGAGAAATGAAAATAAATTTGAACAAAACCTGTGCATGAGTACTATCACAGCTTTACTTATGATAACTCAAAACTGGAAATAACCCAAATGCCCTTCAATGTGTGAACAGTGAAACAAAATTCTGATGGATTTATGCCAGGAAACACTAGTCCATCATCAAGAGAAATGTTAAGTTACAATAGCAAGATTCAGACTATTCTCAAAGAATATTCTTAGTAGATTTGTTAAAGGAAGCAAGGGCAACTGACAGACATTACAACAATCCTGTGCTGGAATTCTTTGAAAATACGATGCTTAGCTGGGTGATTATTGGTTCTGAGCCTATTAACTGACAATTACTCTGTTAGAATCATCAGCACAGAGAAATGGTGCAATTAGCACCTGTCCTTCATCCCACCTGATCTGATGGCTGAAGAGGCAATGACAGAAAACCAAGCAAGCCCAGTTTAGGATGAAATGTGGTATTTTTATACAATGGAATACTACTCAGCCATAAAAATGATGATCTTGAGGCCTTTATAGGTAAATGGAGCCAACTTGAGAATATCCTCATTAGTGAAATAAACAGGACTCATATGAGCAAATATCACAGTATCTCTCTAGTATAAAAAATAACAAAAACTGACCCAATACTGGGAACCAAAAAGTATGAGTGATATTGTGAAAGTGAAAGGGAAGGGAAGTGCTCTGAAGAGTATAATGAAATGTATAGTGAGTAAGATAGTTGACCATATTACTGAATTTCTGTTGGAACATTGAACAGAAGGATTTGTGCTGTCAATGTTTGAGTGTCTAGTCACTATTTATGCTTTGATTTTGTAAATTTGGCAACTATTTTTTGAGACGACAACAAGTAATGCATCAACTAGTGATTCTACAATGAGAATTTCTTTGTTCCTTTGAATGCCTTGAACTCGGTATTGTTCTACCCTTTTCTGCTTTTCTATTCTCTTTAATTTTCTTTCAATCCTTTGAAAAAAGAAAAAGAGAAGAAAAATATGCACTATAACAACCATTGTTAAATTTCTTTCATACTGTTGTGAAAACCTATATTGACATTGTCTTGAGTTTGTTGTTGTTGTTGTTGTTTATGCCTTTTGCTTTTTGTTCTTTTCTGACTTTTCTCTTTTTTAAATAAAAACAATAGTTAAAAAAATGTTCAGTGATGGAGGAGGAACAGACATCTGCCAGAGCATAAAGAGGAGCAGCTCAACATTGGAGGAGGCGGATACAAGCAAGGTTTCTGCGCCCAGTTGAGGAAGAGGGAAGTTTGGAGATATGAGAGAGAGCAGGAAGCTTCCACAGCAGAGGAAGCAGTGTGTGCAAAGCCAATCGGTCCATGGGCGATCTGAGGGGCTGCAGCCTGGGAAAGCAGGAAGAGAGGAGGCCGGGCCGCGGGGAGGGTGCTGGTGAAGAAAGGCAAGGCCAGGAAAACCCTTAGCCTGTGGCCTGGAGAGTACAGGCTTGGAGGTAAACAGAAGCAGCCACTGAATGCAGGTGCTACAGAGCTGGTCTCTGCCACACGCTCCATGCCGTTCCCTGAGCCTTCCGACCTCTGTAGCCCACCTGGGAGGGACTGCTTCCCTCCACTGGTATCACTCCTGTCTAGGCTCCATGCTAGTCCCAACACCAAGTCTTTCTCCAGGAAGCCCTTGCAAAGCCCTCACCCGAGGAATTATCTTCTCCCGGGTAAGAGAACTGCGTGTGCACCAAGCAGCAGCACACACGGTGCGATATGACAGCCAGGAAGCTGCACAGCCAGCCGTCAGAGTCCCGATCTGGTCTTGTCACTGACTGTGTATGATTGAGTTGCCTCATCAGCAAATGAGAACCGTAAGATTGCTAGCTCAAAATGTTATTGAATAATGTCACTAACGCGTTTCACTTTAGCACTCACTGGCACAAAGTAAGTGCTTAACAAATGTTACCCTGTGTTCCATGGCATGACCCCCACACACAGTCAACACTGGCAAGACAGCAAGACGTATCAGTGATGCTCAGTTGGCTTTACACTCATCAGGGTATGGGAGTAAATGTCTTCCCCTCCCTGAAAGTCTTACTACAACCTCCTACTACACCCTCACGCTCTCTGCTTAGACTTTTGTCAATACGGGCTAGAAATATCCTTTCTTCGTGTAGGTATCTATGTGTGGTTGAGACCAGAACCCCAAACCATGACACAGAAGGAGAAGGCTGTCTCCTAGCTCCTCTGTCTGAAACTCTGGATGACCTAGGGCAAGTGCCTTCACCTCCCACAAAGTCAGTATTCCCGGCTGTACAATGGGAATGAACTGCTATCAGCCTCAAAAAGATGAAGGGACCTGGAATAGTGGCACATGCCTGTCATCCCAGCCTGTTAAGAGACTGAGACAAGAGGATCAAAGTTCCAGCCCTGCCTGGGAAACGTATTGACTTAGCAAGAGCCTGTCTCAAAATAAAAAATTGTAAAATGACTGGGATATAGCTCAGTGCCGAAGCCCTGAATTCAATCATTGGTATGGAGAGACAGAGAGAGAGCAAGACAGAGAGACAGAGACAGATGCTGGCAGAGTCAGAGATGGTGACAGAGACAGAGAGGACTTCTTGGAGCACTAGAAGCCCTAATGCAACCACGACTCTCGTTTCCCTGTCCACAGGACACACACCTCCCCTGCCCTCACTCTCACTTCCGGAAGCCTCTCACTCACTCCCCAGGCCAGCACGGCTGGCAGGGCTCCAGGCCAGCAACAGGTATACATGCCTTTGCCCCTCCCACTGCCTCGATGAATTATTTTTCTCCTCCTCCAGGGACTTTCCTAACTTCCTTCTGTAAACGAAGGAAGCAGCACATGAATAGACTGTGTATAAATATGCTTGGGAAAGCCTTCTTCTCTTCTCCTTCTCCTTCTTCTTTTTTTCCCCCCCTCTTTAACCAAACTTGGTTTCTGTTGTGGGCGGTGCATTCCCTCGCAGGGCAGGGCCAGGGGGAGAGGGAAAGGGGTGGAGAAGGCGGCTGATTACTCGCCCACTGCGCAGGCTTCTCCCCCTATTTAATGGGGATCTCTGGCCAGGCCAGGTCAGAAGCACCTCCAGGAAGGCAGGAGCATGGCAGACCTGGAGCTGGGCTTCGGGGAAACGGCGAGCATGGAAATGCTGTCCAAGGAGAGCTGCGGCGGCAGTGGGTCCAAGGCCAGAGCCGGGCTGGGAGCCGGGAACAGCGGCATGCGCTGCCTTCTCACCTGCTGCCTGCTGCTGCTCCCCATCCTCACGGCACTCACAGCCTACCTGCTAGTCAGCCAGCTCTGGGCCCAAGGCGAGGACTGCGTTCAGCTCCAGCAGGTAAGCAGCTCCGCTCCAGCTGAGCGTGGAAGACTGCGCCCGCCAACACCTACTCTGGCTTTGCATCTGGCTCTGCTCAGTGTTTGCCTGTTTGGGGGAGTGACTTGTCCTTTCTCGTGGTGATAAGGAGTAACTTCAAACTCCGTGTTTTTAAAGAACTATAATCCTAGTGTACTGCTGTATTCATTATTTAGGAACATTCCTTCTCTTTTAAAAAGAAAAACTTTTAAATTGCATAACTGACACATGATCATTGAAAAAAGAAGTCACAGATTAAGAAATGAAGAAAATTAGCACTAACATAAGCCTTTAAAAGGGGTGACTATTAACAGTTTGGCATGTATATGACCATATCAATTTTTATTGAATTTACTGGTAGCATTTAAATATATATAATGATCACATTCATCATAGGGAATTTGTACCTATATATGATATAGCTTGTATCCTCTTTTTTTCCCAATTCCCTCCCCCCTTCAACCGCTCTTCCCCTTCTTATTCAAAAGCTTTGTTGCCATGTTATCCTTCTGTTATCATTTTAGTTCCCTAATATGTTGTGATTTATACATTCATAAATTCACAGCAGTATGGTGAGATGGGTGTGTATGTCTATGTGCTATAATTTATTGAACCAATTTCCTTTCTTTGGTTTATAAACATTAATTTTCCTTTTCTTTCAATTGTTTTATTGATGCGTCTTTGCAGCATATAATGATTACCTTCCTTGTGGTGAATTGGTGCATGTTCAGAACACATCTTAATTCTTTCAGAAATATTAGTTTTCAATAGTCCATAAAGAATCTTATACTTGATTGTCTGACTCTAAGATCTCACTGGACTGGGACGAGATTAAACAAAAAAGAAGTTAGAGCGCAGGGAAACCAATGGTGAGGAGGTTAAGGATCTAGATATCAGGAGAAGACTTACAATTCAGAGCAGGAATATCAGAAAAGGACCTAACAGTCTAAAATAACAGTTATTTAAGTAATTTTAAAGCAAATGCTCCTGCATAATGCTGATTGAATTTCAGTCTAATAGATTAAATTCCAAAGGAGAAAATAATTGGTTTCCTGGGGCAACGGGACTGTAAGCGGTCCTGGCCAGCATCCAAGAAGAGGGAAAGCATGGCTGATGTGTGACTTCCATGGCCCCATTAGGGCAAGGGGCAGACAGCTGCGATCTTGGCCACTGGCCATTGCTTGTAAAATGTAGAAATATGCACGCAAGCAGGAAATGCTGCTGATGTGAGAGGCGAATCCACAGGACCACCTGGCAGCTGCTTCCCACGAAAAGCAGGTGGGCACGCGGGGACGCTGTCCCTCTTCGGGCAGAAGGAGACGCTTGTTCTTGGCTGAGGCACCAAGGGTCCTCCAGCATCCTGTGCATTCCTGGGTTCTAAAGGGAACCCCAAAATGTAATGGGATCTCCAGAATGATGTCTGAGGTTCCCCCAGGCCAGCAGAAGACAGTGAGGGACTTTATCCATTTAGAAAGCCGTGGAGAGGATGACACAGTCTAAGGAAGGGACACATCGTTGGACAGGAAGGTTGAATGTCTTATTGCACCCCAGGGTCTGTCCCCACCCCTGCCCAACTCGACTGCTCAAGGAATGAACAGGCTAATCCTAGACACCCCTCTGTAGGGAAAGCACCTTCCCCTGAGAGGACATGTGGCGACATTTGGGACAGTCCTTTGTCCAGGCTATGAGACTCTTAGTGCGTCAAAAGAGAAAGACAGAGAAATAAGGGCGAAGCTGGGTCATGGATAGCAATCAGGATCCTGAAAAGAAGCAGCTGCCCACTCAAGAGCAGAACGTAAATGCAGAGAACACTTGAAGAAGAGAAAGTGCGGTTGAAGAGTAGCTTGTGTGTGGAGATGTGCAAACTGCAAGGCAGCAAAATGCTGGAAACCTCTAGGGGTAGGAGCTAAAAGCCACCCACCCACCATCCCTGGGCATGAGGGGCTGATGCCATCTCTGAGGACACCAGCAAGAACAGGAACCTAGGAGAGCCCTGCCTCGGAGCCAGGCCACAAAGGAGCCAGGGGGCAACCCGGGCCAGAGGTCAGCCATGCCAGACAAAGCAGGGCCAAGAAGGGCAAAGAGTAGATCTGGAGGGATGAGCTGGTGTCGTGGTATGCGACTGTTGCCCCAGCACTCTGAGTGGCTTAGACACAAGTTTAAATCCAACCTGGGCAATTTAGTGACTTAGTAAAACTCAAAGTCTCAAAATTAAAATTTTTAAAAAGATATGAGGCTGTAGCTTAGTATGAAGGTCTTGGTTTCCATCCCAAAGTCTGGGAGTTAAAGCGCCCATGTCTTCCCAGAAAGGAAAGTAAGGATCAGAGAGATAGCTGCACGTCTCCGCATTACAAAAATATAGAGAGTGGAGAAATAAAATGCTTTTGTTGTTGAATAAATTTTAAGCCAAGATGTGATGTGCAACACAGGTTATCTGCTAGGCCATTGAAAAGACAGGAAGAAATCACCTTCTTTGGCAGGCAAACAGACTCCACTCAGTATTTACAAGCTGAGCGAAGACAGGCAACTGTATGCAGCAGACGTAATGGGACACAGTCCATTCTATGAAAGAATTGGCATGTATGAATGAGTTTAGAGAGGCATAGAAATGTTAGAAATTGGAAACTCTTGCTAGTGACCAGTCAGAAGAACTGGGAGACTAGACCTCAAGGGAAACAGGGGACACATTTATGAAAACATGCTCCCTTGTACCAAAACCTATACAAAAAACATAGACATGGTCAGATATTTTCACACCTTTAAGGAGGGTATTAAGTAAATTTTTGTCTTGGAAAGATCGTGGTCAAAAGCTCATTCTTGTGCTAAATTCAGGCCTGGCCACTGCTGAAGATGTTGCCTAACCTCGGTTTCTTTACGTGTCAAATGGGGATGATTAGAAATAAAGTATTTAAGACATCTGGCAGAGGTGAGAGAATTAGTAGATGGTAGCAATTATCAGCATTACAACCAGGAACTTCCTTACGCGAAGAAGTTATGTCGTGGACAACTTCACCTGCTCTGGAATCTTCCATCACCAAGTCAGAGGGCAGGTTGGGATGATGTAGATGATTCTCTTTGGTCTCTGATATTTCCAAGCTGTCTCCTCTCTTCCTTCACCACCCAATCCTGCCCCACTACCACTCCCCACCCCCAGTCTCTTCTTCACCCTGATGCACTTCACCATCTTTGGACTCGTCAGTGACTTCCACTGGCCCCAACATGGAGCCACAGGCTCCACTCTCACCTGCAGGTGCTCTGAAGTCAGGCCCCACCTTCCTGGAGCATAGTTCTGGTGCCCCCAGACACAGCAGAGTGCAGTGACATTGTGGCTCCCAGCCTGGCACACTATGGACACCTAGTCCTGTGCAGTGAATTGCTGGGGATGGCTATCGAGGGTCCCTTGCCTAGAGCTGCACCACTGCCACCTCCTTCCCTTTGAGGTCCCATTTCTAGAAAGATTATCATATACTTTCTCCACATTCTCCTTGGTTCCCTCCTATCTCACTTCCACCCTTCCCTAAAACTCCCTGCAAAGCTCCCTGCCTTTGTTCCCTGGGTTCCTGTTTGGCCACGATGTGTCTTAGGCCCTCTGATCTCTACCTAGACAAATTCCCTGTCATGGAGATGACAGTGCAGGCTTCAGAATCACGCAGACTTGGGAAAAGTCACAGCTTTACCACCACACAGCTGTGACCTCCTAATTACTTATTATACAGCAGATACCACACTCATCTCCTCCATGTCAAGGGCTTTGAGAAATCACACCTATCAAGTGCTTAGTATGACATCTTGCATTTAATAATGTGTAATACATGTTTGCTTTTTTCTTACCCACATCATTTCAGTTAACCCTCAAAATTATACAATAGGCAATTGCTACTATGATCTTCATTTTAGAGATAATTAAACTGTAATTTAGAGACATTTATCAGTGTGCCCAAAGTCATACAGGTAAGGAATCCGATGTTGAGATTCAAATCCTAACCACATATTCCTCCTAATCACTGCACTTTTTTGCCTTGGTGTGATCAGGAGGATTTAACCTTGAAAAGCCTATCATATAGTAGGTTCTCAGTAAATGCTTATACTCTTTTCTCCTCCAAGGGTAACTTTCTGTGCCTGACACACAGAAATCACTCATGAAGTGTTTTCTGGATGCATAGAAACATGCAGGGATTGGCAAAGTAGCAGACCTCCTTGAGCCTTAGACTCACTGACGCTGGAATAGATCAGTGAACTTTCTTTATGCACTTCTGGGAGAATCCTGCAGGACATCCACAGAGCTGCTACCATAGGGCAGATGTTCAGCAGACCCCGTCTCCTTGCCTACTGCACTTGGAATGAGTTTTTTTATCTTACTCAAGTTGTTTTCTTTTGGGGGAAGAAAATAATAATGAAAATCCTTTTCAGTGCTGTCTGAAAGAAACAGACTGTTGAGATAAAAGTACAGTCCAACTTTCAAGGCATTGATTCTTCCATAGAGTGGCTCTGTTGCAGCCTGAGGAGGCCCCAGCACACCTAGAAGGGAAGCAAACTCATTGAGAGCAAAGGGCAGCTGTAAGCAAAGGGCAGGGAAGCCAGAGACAGATAGCAAAGGCATACTGTGGAGTACAAAGGAAGATAGGAGAGGAAAAGAAAAAAGGAAGAGCAGCTGTGGGTACAAACCCTGGACATGCCCAGTAGCTCCTTAACCAGACCCAGACAACAGCTGGAATAACAAGCAGTAGATTTGAAATAGGGTGGAAGCAGACCAATACCTATTCCCTAATCACTTTGCCACCCTGGAAGAGGAAGAGATGAATAGCCAACTATGGCCTGAGGAAACCTATGGAATGTCTGTCTTTGGGGAAAGAGGGAAGCCTCCAGATCTCCTAAAAGATCTTCGATACTGCTGTTTGTCATGAAGAGATTCAAAGGTTCTTCTATTTACAACTGAAGTTATAAGACCAAAGAGAGGGTTGTGTAGAACCAACGATACATACCACATGCATTTATGGTACCCCAAAATAGAAGGCAGTTGAATTGTCTACTTGCTATATGTGTGTGGTCTTTCTGAGCCAGCTCAGGAGTCATGAGAGGAAAGAATTATTGTGAGCTCTTATTGATGAGGAAACAGAGTCACAGAGATTAGCTGACATCCCCAAATCAAGCTATCAAGAAGTAATGGAGCCAAGATATCCAAATTTGCTAGGCTGCAAACACCAGCAGTTTTACTCTGTGCCATGCTGTCCAGGGATCCTGGAAGGAGGGTGAAATAAAATGACCTCGAAACATATTTCCAGGCTGAATTTATGCTTGTGTAAGAATGATAAGGGAGAAGCCTAAGGTAGTGACAAAGGGGCAAATGTCTACATATGTCCCCTAGAAGTGCAGGAGGATGTTGTGGATCATAAAACATTTATGCTTTTGCAATTGCAGCATTTATGACAGCAGGAATTGACTATCTCTTCCTGTTCATGGATAGATAAAGGGAGTGGCTGCAGAATATAGGAGGAAAGGTTATTACTTAAAATATGCTTAAGCAGTCTGGGAAGATGCCAGGATGTCTCCAAGATCATCTCATTGCAATTTCACTCACTTGCTGTGTTCTTCCTAATGTTCATGACACTCCTGATATGCACCAGGGTCTGTACGTGGTCCGAAGGTTCAGATCCTAGGTCCTCTGTTTATCTTTGACTTTGAACAGGTACTTAACCTCTTTGAGCCCCTTGTACAAAGGCCTCTTCAGACTATAAAAAGGTGCTTCTGACCCTCACGCTCACGTACAAAACCGCTGACCCCCATTAGACATAGCCGAAGTTTGAAACAGAGATCCTACATCATGGTTCAGTGCAGGACATAGCATTTAGGAAGCACTCACCTAGATGGCTGTTGCCTCCTTCCGTCCACCTCTTTCTCTTCCCAGTACTGAGAAAGACTGAATAATTCTACAAATGACTATAGTAATAGGCATGGTCCATTTGAGTCATGGCTCACCAGTCAACATAAAAAAGAAAGAAAACCAAATAACAGTGAAAGTTCCCTGACTCATAGGAAGTAAGAGGCTGGGGAAGAGGAGCACACACCAGTGATCACAGGCATCCCCCTCCCGCTAAGATGTATGCCCATGGGCACACACACTGCCTCTTCTGACTGCAGCTTCTGGCCTAGTCTTGCAGCTCCCAATAAACACCCATGACTATGTTCCATGCAAAGCCTGATGAAGGCCTTTGAAAACCCTAAGACTAAAAGATTATGTTCACCCCTTCTATGTACTTAAAATATTTTCATATAAAAAACTCTTTCCTACATTTCTATATGAATTCTTTTTTGAAACCCCCACTATCAGTTTTCTGCCTTAGCAAAGAGCCAATTCCTTTGTCAGCTCCATGAACAGCAAGTCAGGCCACAGACCAGAGAGTAAGCTCACATGAAGGCTGTGTCTCCACCCCTTCAGTACATCGAAGTTATTGATGTGAGCTTAGCTATTTCAAAGGCCACTGTACTTATGCCCCTTTGCTAAGTCACATAATGTACTCATTTGTTAGCAGAAGGTCTCAGTTTTCTAGGTGTCCTCATGTTCTTCTGGGCCTCCTTACACTTGCACAAGCTATTGACCCTGCTGGAATAGCCATTACCTCTTTTATCACCTGGCTAATATCTGCAGGAATTGTAAGGTTCGGTTCAGGGTAATTTCCCTGGATTCTCCCATATCTGGGCCAGGTTTCTGTTTTTTGAACTTTGGGCTTGCTGACGCCATGCATGGAATTGCTGGTACTTAGCTTCCACCTCATTAGTTGAGGAGCTTAACCAGAAGTTGGAGGACGCAAGGGGTTAGAACTTGATATTTTGTAGCCATCTGGCCTGAGTTAAAATCCTCCACCTCCACTTTCCAGGTGCAGAACATTAAGCAGGTTGTTTATCCACTCTGACCCCCATTGTTAGTATGGAAATATGAATAGTATCACCTTTTGTATGGTCCCGAAGCTGAAGGAGATAATGCCTGTGAAGGGCTTAGCATGGCACAGTGTCACTCCTCATTCATTAAATAAGCTACACTTTCTGCATTTGTGAGTCATGCATTGTGGCTGCTGTCACACAGAGGCTCTGAGAGGAGTAAATCGTGGGTAACAAAACTTTCAATGTCAAGACAAGACTGCATTGTAAAGGCCATTGGAGCTACTGAAGGCCTATGAGCAAAGCTGTGTCTTGAAAAAGCCATGCTTCAGATAAAGCTCTCAGAAGCAGGCAGGAGATGGATGAGAGGAAGGGAGGGAGCAGACACATGGAGACCTGTTGGAAGCTGTTAGCAGAATCCAGGAGAGCAGCACGCAAGGTCTGCGGTAGATGCATAAATGAGAGAGCTGTAAGACAGCACTGACAGACCTAGAGTTTGTGGAAGAAGAAGGAAGTATGTTTCAGGTCTCGGAACCAAAGGGAAGCTAGAGGTGACAGTGACAGATTTATGAAGTGCATGGAAAAGAGCTGGAGAAACACTGAAGTCAATTAATCATTCAAAGACAAGATTTCATTTCACACCCAAAAGAGCTTCCAGCAAAAGTCAAGTAAGGAAGCCGGAGAGCACAAAGAGCATGAGGTGTAGATGCTACGGAATCACTGTTATCACAGACCTGCTCTCGGAGCTGGGCTCAATGGGACATACAAGTTACATCCACATGACCACGCAGAGACATCCACGCACACAACACCGCATAGACACGGATACAGCTTATACCCTTTGCTGCCAAACAAGTCTATTCGCTCACCCTCACACAAACACACAGTCTCACAAACACAGAGCATGCGCATCTTCTAAGATGTAAAATAGATCGATGTTCATGGTAACAGGAGGATCTTCTGTTATTAGGGGCTGTGTAGTTACAACAACCAACTCTAAAGCTTGGATTGAGTCAAAATCATATTAGGGAAAGTTTTCTTACAAAAGCCTTGTAAAATGTAAGTAGGTGATATTATGCCAAAGGTAAGATCATGGTTTTTTTTCCCCAAGCTTCATGAATTATGACTGTCTCCTTTTCCAAGTGTTGCTGGCACTGATTCATCCGTTTTCTGATTTAACCCTACAAATCATTTAAGGTGAGGAACAATATTTCCCATTTTATAAATTGGGACACCAAAGCTCAGCTCAGAGAGCAAAAGAATCTTTCTCAAAATGATATGGCTCATAAACGATGGGGCCACAGTTCAGTGAGGGTCTGTCTGCCACCAAGCAGGAACTTTTTTACTGTACTCTTTGTTACGTGGTGTCTGAAAGGACTCCCCTGCTTGGATCACAGTAATGACTCTTCCCTCATATACTGCACAGAAATGGGGCACAATTGTGCTGAAGTGGATGATAAGGGGGATGTGGTCATTATTTCTTTTTCTCTATTATTTTTAAAAATAGTTCCAATTTTCAAATTTTAATGGCAAAAAGAAAAGAAAGCAGGTACCATTATTTCTTCAAAAAAGCAATGACAAAACAACAAGGTCTCCTAGAATGGAAGAAGCAAAGTACTAAGAGCAGAACTCTGAAGCTCAGATTCAGACACAAGCATTTGAGAAAGGCTGGGAGGGGAGTCCTAGGCACAAGATTCTGATCGACCAAACTATTCTCATGCTGCTTCCCTCATGGCAGAGGACCAGGCTGGTAGCAGCAGCATCTTAATCTTACCTGTTTAATAGTATCTGGGTAGCAGCGAGGAGGTACAGGTGGTCTGAATTATGTCTTTTTTCTTCCTCAACAGACCGTAGAAGAACAGAGATTTGGACCTTCATATCAGCGAGTTTGTAAGTGTGTTTATCTTTGATGCTTTTATTGTGAGGAACAAGAACACTTCTAACAGTTGTAGTATGTGGCAGTTTTGGAGATGGGCCTTCACATCACTCAAGCTGAGGGACATAGTTAGAGGAACACTTAAGACTTCTCCCTCATCACAAAGAAAGTAAAATGAGATCATGGCCAAGTACATGGCCAGGAGCTGATGTTCTGGAAGTCATTAGCAATATGACCTGTGAACAAACAATGTTACCTGTCTCTGTGTCCATTTAGTCACCTCTAAAGAGCATTACAATAACACTTCCTTAGTGCATCAGTAGGTATTACTGTCACTGAGGGAACACCATAGAGTGTTTTAACACAAACCTAGATGGATGGTGTAACCTATCAAACACACTGGGTAGCACGATTCATCCTAGGTTTCAAATCTATAAGGCATATTACTATCATGAATTCAATTGTAATGCAGTGTGAAGTACCTGTGAACCTAAAAGTTGAAAAGGTAGAGTCAAAGCATGATGTAAAAGAGTGTAAAATATACACAGCTCTTACCAAGAACAGAACTCACAGTACTGGAGGTTTTTCTGGTTAGATTAGTGCATAAGTCATAAATGTACTCTCAAGTTACACTAAATTTTTAAAAATAATTTTCATTCTTTCATGTTTTAATTTTGTGACTTGAACAACTATTTCTAAGATGATAATATGTAATTTATCAACTAGTGATTTCTTAGTGTTAATTTTTTTTGAAATTCTGTACTATTTCGACCCTTTTTTCTGTTTTGCTTTTTTCTTCTTTAAATAAAAAAGTTTTTTTAAAAAAAAGTAAAAAAAATAACACTTCCTTGATAGAGTCAGTGTGAATTAAATTAGTTAATTCCCATAAAGGGATATGAACAATGCCCCACACATCAAAAGTACACAGTGCATTTTGTTTTCTTAAATGATTATCAACAATCATCATCTTCATCACCACAGTTAGAACATGCTTAGCTCAATACAGTCGTCTTTGAGAACCAAAGGGAAATTCTAAGGTATTTCAACAGCTAATGCAGGAACATTAGCGGAGGCTAGGAGGGTGCAGGACCTGCCACGTTCATATAGCTGCAGAATGAACGTACCACTCCCACTTTCCCTACTTCCTGGTAAATACAGTTAAAGGGACCAGGAGGAAGGCAAAGCCCAACTCTCTCTCACGGGAGTAGGCTGCACAAAGGAGCAGCAAGCTGTGCTCAGTGAACACTGACCATGCACCACAGTCCTGCTGCACACTCTTCAGCCTCGCTGGGATTGACGTGCCCATCGTAGAGTTGAGAAAACAGACTCTCGGTGCACAAAGTTTGCCCCAAGTCAGGGTCCCAGACTCTTATCTACTCCATGAACAGGCCTCTTTCTTTGGAGTCGTCCCTGTGCCCAGCGGTGCTTACTACAGGCACCACGTGCCAACCCAAAACCCAAAAGGAGTGAAACTGGATCAAACTGGAGGAGATCAATGTTTGCCTCCTATCATAGGTGCCGGGTGACTCCCAAAATGCTACCCGCACTCCAGCACCCTTTGACTCATGCAAGCTCATTTCTCCTTCCTTACAGACACACCACTCAGAGAGGACAGGGACAAGCCGAGGGCACACCTGACAGGTAAGCTTCTCTGTGTGTTTCAGGTGACCTGTGGCCATGGTCCTTAGTTGCTTTCCATACAATAACCAGAAATGGTCATTTAGAACTGGTAGTGAAAAAATCACCGCCCTTGGTGACAGACTTCTCTCAGTCAACAGCTTTGAAAGTCTTCCTCCTCTATGGCTTGTGGGCTCTTTCTTTCCAGTTCTGTCAGCCTGCTCCATTTCTCTCCTATCTCTCTCTCTTGCATTCACACACCCATTCAGAAATGACTTCTCTCAGCCTATGAGCTTCTGCTAATTCTGGATCTGGTTACAGATGTAAAGACTCCTGTGTTTCCAATTTATCTGGTCCGTAGGGGCCTGAATCAAGATGATGTCACTGGACGTTTGCTTTCAGGAAGGTGATTCTAAAGAATTTCCACTGTGGAGATAGTAAGAGGAATCTCTCAATGTCACCAGTTCCCCAGGTTTCATGTGGAAATTCCAGGTGTCTAACACCTGATACTCCAGACAACAGAGCCAGATAAGGGCAGAAGTGCGTGTCTAAAACTCACTGAGAAACTATAGACTTTAAAAGCAAGCAGGGGAATACCCATGGGACCCAACATATTTGTATTAGTATCTGCCCAAGAAAGAATTGCTTGAATTTAAGACCGGGGGTTGCCACGCTGTTATCACTTCCTCTTGTCTCAAGTGGGAGAAGTTGAACAGGACAGGGAGGAAAATCCTAAAAGCTGCCTGAATGTGGAGATGTCACCCCTCTTACTAAGAACAAGAGACAGAAACTGGGGGTGAACTCCATCTGCTACTAAGGTCTCAATAGCGGCAAGCAGGCATTTTACTTCTACTATATCATGGAGATTTGTATATCAGTCCAATGAAACAGGAATAGTTGTTCCCACTCACAGATGGGGAAAGTGAGGTTTGGGTAAAAAAATCTGTGTATCCAGAGTCAGATGATTAGGAAGTGTAAGAGTGCAAGTATGCCTCTTGGAAACTGCAATTTTCATTGCAACATACTTCCTGTGTATACGCCTGCTTTCTGCCTTGTTGACGCAACTAACTGCACACCAGTTCAATACAGCTGGCCCTATCTAGAGATGTGAATTTTTTTTGGATCATTTAAACAATTCTTAAAAATTACTTCATCTTCAGAGGAGAATAATAAAAATTCTTTGTATGCGTTTGCAAAATGCACCAAAACTTTCCATGGGTCACTTTGTATGGGGGCCAAAAGAGTCCACACACAGCTGGGACAAGTGCCACCATTGCAAAAGAAACCCTGCTCCAGCCAGAAATGGGAAAGATACTTTGGAAACTCCAGGACCTAGATTTCAGGTCACTTACTGTGTGTGCAGGTTGCCAGATGGTTTCTTAAGTCATAATCTATCCCCAAACTGCAGTGTTGGCACATCATACAAATGACTGTGGGCTTCAAACGTAGTTATAGAAAATCAGCTTGTTTTTACTTCTCCTGAAAAGCGTTCATTTCATCGCAGTTTATCTTATTTGAATTTAATGATTTGAATCAAGGTTGATTATATTCATTTTCTTCTGCTAACACATATTTCATAAAAGCATTCATTAATATTTTCTATATAAGATAGGTTCATGAGTATGCAAACATAAGAACAGAGAAAAAGGTATAAAATGAAATAGGCTTAGTTTTTTTTAATCTGTCAAAATGAAAGATGATTTATTTTGCGGGAAAATCGAATATATTTATATCCAGCCATTGTAATAAAAATCCTCATGTCTGTTCCATTCACTTTATTTTGAGAGTAAGACTCCGAAAGAGTGTCATTCCCAGCTTACAGACAGGAGACTGAGATTCAGAAAAGAATTAACCTACACGGTTGCAGAATCAGAGTTGGTAGTGGACCCAAGTGGCCCAACGCCGAGATCCTTTTCCCCAATGCATTGATGTTTACAGTATTTTGGCCTTGTGACTGTGGAAGAAGAATTTCCAAAATGTTTTAATACTCTTCTTCCAACAAGTCTTGGCAGATAATTCTTTATTAATCATAGCATGTGTTTGGATCACAGCATTGGAATGCACAGACAGGGAACAACTTCCTCTGAAATGTCCTCTTTGGTGCATAGTATGTCTGAAACAAGAAGGCTAGTAAAGTGAATGCCGTTTAGAGGCTATTCCTAGTAGCCAGGGATTTGACATGTATCACATCTTTTCACTCTTTCCACAAGAATTATTATCTCTGTTTTTTTTAAAGGAAAGTGTATTAATTGCATCTTAAAATATGGAGAGAGGCTTCACCAAGTTTTGATCAAAGAGCATTTTGTTCCAATTGGCCAGTGAGGATGAAGCAGTCAGGCCCATCATACATGCAGTGAGACAAAATACTCAACACTTGCAATTTGAAAGAGGAGAGCTTTAGTTTGACACACAAAGAATTCAGTCCACACTCATTAGGCTCCAAAGCAAAGACATCATGGCAGAAAGGTGTGGTGGAACAGATCTGCTTAGTGCATAGTGGCCAGGAGGCAGAGGAAGGAAACAGTGTTAGAGTAGAACGGGCAGGGAACCAAATAGAGACCCCAAAGCCACACTTCCATGACCCACCTACACACACCTAGAAGTGTGCTCCACCAGTTTCTAGGGGGGATCCCAAAGCCAACCAAACTGAACTGCACACTAATGCCACACCCAGATGTGTCAAATAAAAAACAACACAAACTTAGTAAGGAAAGACCCTATGCAGAAAGATTATTGCCAGAAGGAGGGAGGGCAGAGGACAGAAGAGATTATAGTCATCTTGGTACCCATAGGGCATTGGTTTCAGGGCCCCTGCAGACACCCACATCTAGAACATTCAAATCTTTTAAGTAAGATGACTCAGTATTTATATTAACTGACCAGCATCTTCCCTAATACTTTAAATCCCTGTAGATGACATTTACTACCTAATGAAGTAGAAATGCCATGAAAATGGTTGTTATGCTGTATTGTTTAGGAATCCATGAAGAGAAAAATGTCTGTACACTCAGTATGGACATAGATTTTGGCCAGTATTTTCCATCCTCAGCTTGTTGAGTCTGTAAATGTGGAACCAAGGATAAGGAGAGCAAGCTGTACTGTGATCGGGCAGGGGACTGTAGCACTAGGAAGAACACTCTGAAACTACAGTCAGCCTCATTCTCAAAAGATAGGCTTCAAAGCTTTTTCATATATAGAATGAGAACAGCAAACAAAGCTAGAAAGTACCAGGTGTGGGGACATGGAATGAAAGGCGACCTGATTGAGTTGGAGAAGGTCTGACTCTGAGGCCAGCCTAGTCTAGAGGACGGGGCTGTAGGTAGCTCAGGCTGAGGATAGGACAACGTTCAGAGCCTGGAAGGAGAGAGGCTTCACCAAGTTTTGATCTACAAGCGTCTTGTTCCAATTGGCCAGTGAGGATAAAAAAAAGTCAAGCTCATCATGCATGCAGTGAAGAACGGGAACTGGTGGCATCTGGCCTTGTCATCAGTAAACAAAGGGGCACCCATGAACTAACCTGTCGTGTAGACAAATCACTCTGCTGTAAGTGGGTTTCCAGAACACGGAGGCCTGAGTAGAAGAATCCCTAACTTTTACTCTTTCCAAGATCGCAGGACTCAGGGAAACTTCGAAACTGTCAGATCAGAAAGTTCAGCCTCAGAGAGGCAAAGTGGTTTTCCTCTGGCCACCTGAATGAGATATGTTTCTTGCATTCTCTTCAAACAAACATGCACATCTCCTCCCACACAAACCTACACATACCCTCCCCGGATTCCTCCCCAAGCACCTGTTAGCTCTTGGTCATTTTTAATCCTTTTACTCTTCTTTGAAATTAGCACAAGACCTTTTTTAAACAAATTCCAAAGATTTTAATCTGAGCTTATTGAATCTGTCTCTTGTATTTGCAGTTGTGAGACAAACTCCTACACAGCACCTGAAAAATCAGTTCCCTGCGCTGCACTGGGAACATGAACTAGGTTTGGCCTTCACCAAGAACCGGATGAACTACACCAACCAATTCCTGGTAATCCCAGAGTCAGGAGACTACTTTGTTTACTCCCAGATCACATTCCGTGGAACCACCTCTGAGTGTGGTAACATCAGTCCAGGGAGACAACAGAACAAGCCAGACTCTATCTTCGTGGTCATTACCAAGGTAACAGACAGCTACCCTGAGCCCTCCCAGCTGCTCACCGGGACCAAGTCAGTGTGTGAAATAAGCAGCAATTGGTTCCAGCCCCTGTACCTTGGGGCCATGTTCTCCTTGCAGGAAGGCGACAAGCTGATGGTGAATGTCAGTGATATCTCTTTGGTGGATTACACAAAAGAAGACAAAACCTTCTTTGGAGCCTTCTTGCTGTAAGGGAAACCAGAAATTATTGCATGAAGGATCCATGCCTCCTGGTTTCCAATTTCTTCATTCATGTATAAATTATAACCATGGATTTTCTTGGTCAGGGGTAAAAGATATTCCACACGGAGAGTGGTTTAGCTATGAAATTTGTGGCCCTTAAATGTGCACTGTTTATGCCTTCCTAATGAAAATTCTAATTGGGAAAAAAGCAGAAGAGAAGAGCTAGAGCTAAAGTGCTTAGAGGAGTTTTGAGTTTCTAAACATTGACTAGCAAATGAATGTATGATTTACTCAGGTCTGGACTGAAAGAAGAATATTCCCCCACCTTCTTCTTCCTCTCTTGTCACCAGTAGGCCCAGGTATGGTTCAACTTGATCATAAATTTGCTTCAGTTCAGAACCTTCAGACAATATCCAAAGAAAGTCCAAGAAAATAGTGTAAACCTAGAGACAAATGTCTTTTATCAGTATTTACATATACTTTCATGCCTAGCCAAAAAAATGGAAAGCTCTGATATTTTTCATGAATCTTCTCTGAAAAGGAGTTGATTTTCATGCCATATGCTGACTGTAAGAAAAACTGCCTTTCCTTCAGTTATACACACAGGTGTCAAAATAAGTAAGTGAGAGTTCCACGTGCATATATATCAAAACCACAGCAGCAGCACACATTCACCACACCTTTCTCAGGTAATTCTGGATTCTGATTCAACCTAGAAGATGCTATGAAGAGCAAAGACAGATTCTACACAAAGTTTCTCTAAAAACTACTGATGCTTCTTAGTTAAACATCCGTCAACTTATTCCGAAGAATAGCTTTAAGTCTGAAAAATGTCATTTTTCATGTTCACCAGAAACTGTTATTTCTGGCACTGACCCAGGAAAGCTGTTCAGTGGGCCACTCAGAAAACTTGATCAAAAGTTTCTAGTGAAGTAGACCAACTGCACAACAAGCCACAGATTGATTCTCTGGGAAAGAAAAAGATGTAAAACATCTAATCTGGAGAAGTTTCCATAGGTCTGCTTTGAGGTTTGATTTGCACCTTTATATGCTGAGTGTTATGTGGGTCCTTTTTCCTTAACATAGGCAAAAGGATATGAATGTGAAATTCAATAATCAGCCCAGCCAAGTTCTTGTCCTGCGAGGAGAGGCTGGATGTTCTGTGCGATAGTGGGCTCATGTCTTCTGGTCAGAGAGATTTTCCTGCACTGCTGTATCAGGGGCAGGAGGGCTGGTTCTGCTCTCCTTATCCTCTGTTGACTTATTTGTAAAGCAAGAATCCAACAATTTGTTTCCCAAGGCTAGAATAGCTCATTGGAGTGAAACAGGTTAACTTCCTGCATTCTGTATAGTCAGAACAGCTCCGTGTAACCTAGCCAGGTACCTCCAGCACTGTGGGCTCTATCATCAATGCTCTAGCATTGCAGACCTTACAGGCAGGTCCGAGGGCCAACTTGGCCCCCAAATCACTCTTCCTCTGGTTGCCAGGAAACTACAGAAACAGAGAGACATGTGATGTGACCCCTTGAACATAGTGACCGGTTGAGGAGTAGGCCTTGATCAATATTTGTTGACTCTCAATGAATACAAGTTAATTTCAGGTTCCTTCGTTGAAAGGGTGAAGCTCAGTATGTTTTCTAACCTCCTAGACTCATTCAGGCCAGGCCTCCTTCCTGCCTTCAGTTTCCTGAGACAGCACAGCATTGAGCGACCACCCCGGACAGGGTGCGGTCACCTCACCTGGCTGTCCCAGAATCTTCATAGAGGAAGTGAAGCCTGAAAGAAGGTGGGCAGCCCCGAGATGACCACAGGGAGAGGATATCTCAAAAAGCAGGAATTACCCATTGCTTAAAGCAGAAAAGAGAGGCTTCTCTTTAACTCCAAAACTACCTTGACAGGAAAATGTTCCCTCAACCCACCCTGAGCAAAATATTTATTGGTAGATCCAGAATGCTGCATCATTCTCTAGGCTGGCTCCAAGATCAGAATTAACGTTCCACTGAGAAAATTAAAATGGCCTGACTACATGTGTCTCCTGGGTGCATGAGAATATCAAGCAACTCAGACTTTCATAAAAGAAATTCCACCAAAGGGGCCAGAGTAACCGTTCACCATCTGCACTGACAGGAAGTTATGCCAAGGGCCCACATGGGGATTTGGAACAGAGAATGCAGAAGCTTTCTCATACCCTAAGCCACTTAAGGATCTGGGAAAATCCTTCTAACATCTTTATTTTGTTGAAAAATGCAGCTCAAGTTTTTACTGTTGGTTTTTTAAAATTTTAAATGATATGTGTTATTCTATGTAGAAAGCTCCAACCAAAAGTTCCTAAAAAGTACTCAAGAAAGAGCTGCAAGGCAGGTATTTCCATAGCAAACATTAGTGCACTATTTTTAAAAGGTGGAAAAAGGCATTTTAAGCACATGTGATGACTCACCTAAAAGGGGATAATGAAATGTATTCAAGAATTTGAGAGTGAGGGAACATGCCTTAGAAAATAGCTCACTTGGAGGAATGCTTTGATAGTTAAAATGTCTCTCGAAAAGCTAAACTCAAATCAATTCCACAAACATTCACTGACTACTTCATCGCCCTGGGGCCACAGAAGTAAATTATTTCAGTCCAGGCATGCTATTAGAACATCTCCATTACTGCAGAGCTTGTAATTTATTGTGTTTATGTTAGTTGATCCATTAGCTAACTTCAGGCACATGGATATTCTATTATTGTGAAAATGAGAGTCACTTGATGGAGTGTTATTAACAAAGCAATGTGTACTTACTCTATTTTTTTTTAAATAGCTACCTAAGAACAGTTTTTCATAAGTATAAAAGGAAAGAAACAAAGACACAATCCTATGGTGGAACCCATGCTTTAAACTATGTAAAAGATTATTGCTAGTCTCAAGTCTGGTATTCAACACTTTTGAAAATACTAGAACTTTTAGGGTGACCAAGATGCCTTGAAAAGTATGTGCTCCTCACCAGTACAAAAAAAAATTGTCAAAATTCATGGGTCACTCGCATGTTGACCTTAACACGGTTTAAATTTATGTGGGAAAACAGAATTGATAGGCTACTAACATTTCTAATTTTTTTATTAAACTACAACAGGAAAGAAAAGTGTACAATTTCATTTCCTGAAACATGTCAGGTTCAGTTCAGTAACAGGGCATTCCAGAATCCTTGGCTTCATTTCAATCATGCAGAAGGAAATTCCAATTCCGTTCTTCTCAATAATTCCTCTCCATGATAAAAATTCAGCTAGCTCACTATGTATGAGGGACGGCTGTTGCCAACATTCTCTTGCAAGGTATTTTCTCAAGTGCTTACTCAACCCTCTTTCCATGATTGTGACATTGGGGATTAATTTTCAGGATGGGTCTGTTTATATTCCGTGTTTTCAAAATATATATAGATTTTTTTTTCCTCCATATTTCCTGCTCTTTTAGAGCCAAGGTGCTGGAATTGTTTTTCTTTTTCAGCAGAATTTTCTTTAAATGCACATTATTATTCTGAATATTAATACCTTTGCATCATATTGGACATTAGCCCTTTGAAAAATTCAGTGAACTATTAACTCTAGGAACAGTTTGCACCAGTGGTAAGATTATAAGTCAGTGCAGCCATAACATGCCTGGCCCCGCTCTAATAACCCTGCTTATAGCTTCCCAAGCTCTGGGATTCACTTCCTCCTGCCTCTCCCATCATCCTGTTTTAAGAAAAAAATACTATATGAGTTTGAATAGAAGCTTCTTGTCCCCAACCATACAGTAAGTTAATGGCAGATCTAGAGCTGGAATTCTGTCTTCCTGATTCATAATTCCAGACTAGGTAAATTCCCCTCTACTCTTGGCAAACACTATCCAGTGTACTGACTAAAGGAAAAACTGAGAAAAACCAGGAATACCCTCCTGGGTCAATACAGAAGCGGGGAGCCAATGTTGGCCATGTATCCCCAGAGGAAAGAGCTAGGAATGAAAAGCATTGGTTCCAGAACAAGCCTCCCTGGCCTCAACCCCAAATGAGTTTCTCCACCCCAGTAGAAGCTTTTCAGGTAGTGATTTCTCCCACTAGAGATATTCAAACCAAGAGTTTTGCAGAATCCATTCTTTCATTTAGGCTGCAGAAGTGATTGAGCCAAAAGATTTCTGAGGATTTTGTTTTCCTAATCTATGACTGTGTAACATCTTTTGAGTGACTTATGTGCATTCTATGTATCATGAACAGCCTTGTCAAGAGCTCAGTGGTGCCCAGCCCATAAGTAGCTGTCATTTCTCACTTGTTCAAAGAGTGTCTAACACAAATTGTCCCTGAGATCTTGGCTGATAGAGAAATGTCATGGAATTCAAGAGCTGACATCACCTACCGAGTTTATCTAGGCCAGGTTACATCATTTCAAAGATGAAAAAATTTGGGCTTAGGAAGATGACATAAGTGGCCCTAGGCCAGACAGTAGCTATCAGGAGCGCTGAAGCTAGAATTCCTATCCCCTGACGCCAAGCCCAGTCTCAACCTCATCCATGAATCATTTGATTTTGAACATCTGTCACCTACCAGCACTCATCTGGAAGCTGCAGGGCTGAGAGGGATAAGGACAGGCAAGTGCTGCTCTTGTGACATATGCACGCAGAAAAAAGGAGATATATACTGCTGAGTAACTAAAGTAGCTGAGTTTAAATGATTTTATTTTTAAAGTCATTAAAATTTGTATTTTCCCCTCTTTGTTTCAGGGGTGTATAGATTGAACAAACGAAAGTATTTATGTGATTTTAGTGATAAGCCCCATGTGCTTTTATTGACTTTGTTTTATGTTAAAACGCCACAACCGCAAGGTAAAATGCATATTGTATGTTGTTGGATACGTAATTAACTGGTACCCGTCCCACGCCTTTGGACACTATCATATGAATTCCAGTCTATGTAGATGAAAGGTTTTATATATTAATGTATTTCATAGATGTAACTTAATAAACTGGCATTGAAGGCTGATGGATTTTGTCGATGAAGTCATTTGTGTCAATCTGTTCATTTATTTTTCTATATTAGGACCTAAGGGAAGCCTCTTGGGATTTTAAAAGTACACCTACTGCTCCGTGTTCTTGAAGGCAACTGATTTCCACCCAATATAATAAATTTTAGTTTTAAAAATTAATTGCAAATCACCACATATTGTGCCACCCTGGTCAAATAATGGAAAGGGAGACCAGGAGAGAATTTCTTGGGTTCTTTGTACGAATTAGGGTACTATAATCGAGTGGCTTGATCTCATTGTGAACAATCCTGGAAAAGACAATGAAAGGCCAAACAGAGTGTAGGAGCGCTTGCTGGAACCAGAACTGGGTCTCTGACACTGGATCTTCTGCATCATATAAGAAAGCCATCAGCAGAAATCAAAGGATTCAGCACATCTATTTCTTTCCACTTTACAGAGCAGTATCTGCAACAGGATTGCTGTTCTGTCAGTACCCGTTTGAACCATATTAAATGTTCATATCTGACGGTCAAATAATCACATTTCAGAAATTGCGTTTGTTTGAACCTAATAGCCATGGGTAGATTCACAAAGGGAATAAAGCTCGCCTATAAAACACTAGCCTCAAAAATTTTCCTTCGCAATGGGAAACCTGAGAACATATTGATATCTTTCTGAAATTCACTATTCGCATTAGCTTGTACCCACACATAGGGGTTATAAGAACAAAATATTCTTCACACTCGCAGCAAGAAATGAACTGTTTGCCCTATTTCATTAAAAATTACCTGTCTGTCAAAATCATTATGTTAGCTTTCCAGATGAAAAGTACTGATAAGAGTCTAATCTAGGTAATCAAAAACAAGTTTTTTTAATCGATTCTCAGAAGTAAGTTGCATCCCTCGGAACTATAAAGCAAAGAGAAAAACAATTCCGCCGCCTCTCCTGCTGCTGGTGCAGTTGTCCACAGAGGACTTCAGTACCCAATTAAAGCCCAGCTAACATTCAGTCAAAATGCACGGAGGTGGTGTATCCTCCGATCCCATGGACCTGATTCTGACTGACTGATGCTGATTCCACACTGCTGTCAGATATTTTGACAGCTATTCTTATTTGTATTGCTTCTTCTCAGGCACATCACAATAACTACAACCCAAAATGGAATTTTAGAAAATACAGTGACTCAGGAATCAGAAGATTTGTGTTTTATGCCCACATTTGCCAACTTGCAAACTGTGAAGTCCATCTAACTATGTGTATAGATTTCAGTTTTATCCTCTGATCAGAAAGAGATCTCAACAGTTCTATACCTGTAGTACCTGAATTTCAAAGGAGCTTCCCCTTTTGAGTATGTAGGAGCAGATATGGGTTTCTCCAAGAGAAAGCAAAATTCCCCATGTACCTTATACTGCAAAACCCTCCAACAAGCACACGGGAACTTTTCAACTCTTCAGTGCAGGAAAGAGAAAGGTAACGGGAGCCAAAATGTGAATCTCAGGGCCTAGCGATGTTCCACATTGGCAGTGCTCCTCACTACCCACTATGCCCATCAGGACCCTCTGACTGTGATGTTAGGACCACAGAGACAGAAGGATCTTTCTAGATTAGGAGCCATCAGTCGGTGTGACCCCAGTCTCTCATTGACTGTGTTGTTCTGCTTCTCAATTTTGCCCACATCCTTACTGTTCTTCATTGGGCAAGTCATCTAACCTCTCTGGGTCTCAGGAACAATCTCCAAATTCACTTACAGCCCTAAAATTCTAGGATTCCAGTTACACTCTACCAGAGTTATTATTGTTGTCATACGAGTGTCAGATGAGTAAATCACTTCTTGCTTTTTAAGGTGACCTCTTACACAGAGCCCTCTTCTCTTCAGGCTATTTCTCTGAGGAAACCATGATACACAATCATCTTTCAGGGAGCTCTGCCTACAGGACCCAGCAAAGAAAAGTGTTTGACTGGTTCCATGTCCATCTCTTTGCCCTTCAGAGCAATAGCTCTCAATTTGGGCTGCACATTGTGAGAGCAGGGGGTAGGGACACTGAAAAGCTCAAGGCCCAGGATAAATCCTAGACTAATTAAATAATTGAATCAGAGTCTACAGTGGTAAAGCACAGCCAAAAAA